>WBMW01001908.1:665046-857307 GCA_013396635.1 Penelope pileata | reverse complement strand
AAATTAAACAAATCTCTTCTCTTCTCTTCTCTTCTCTTCTCTTCTCTTCTCTTCTCTTCTCTTCTCTTCTCTTCTCTTCTCTTCTCTTCTCTTCTCTCTTCTACTTTAAAATTAAGTTACCTGTAAACTTACCTGCAACCTCTTAACTGTTTGTCCACCTGGAAGACTTACAGTGCTGACCATGTCCATTAGAGTTCCAGTTTAGTATTCACTTCATGTAATCAACAATAGTAGCAGTCCCTAGAAGGCTTCATAAAGTGTTTTGGCTTTTTTTTTTTTTTTTTCCCCTTCTGGCTTAAAATTTCTGCTGCAGGGTTTCCCCTTTAAAATGTAGAATGTATTCATTTATGTTTTGTTTGTGCCATCAGCATAGCTCCTGTTAACAAACAGACTGTTTCTGTGAGTGGATGTTTTCTGGTTATTGCATTTTTCCTCAGGTATAGACCTCACATATTTAAATGTTCTCTGCTGACCTCTTTCTTTTGGGCTGTCTGCACAGGCAGTTAATGAGCTTGAATATTGCATTAAAGGCTTGTTGACTGCTCCCTGGAGAAGTCTTCGATGGATGGAGTAATAGCAAGCAAATATTAAAGTCTGTTCCCAAGGCACTCAGACTGTGAGCTTTGCAAAGTAGAGGAGGAGATTTGTTCTTCGTGCCATGTTGTAATGGTAGATGAGGGAGCACTCTGCAGCTTCCCAGCAGCCTGCTGCGTCTGTGGAATTCCACCTCCAAGATGGGACAAACCTCACACCACCAAACACTGCCTCCTTCCCTTCCCCTCCTCTTTGTATCCACAGGGAAAAAGTATCAAGAGCACAGGGACTGGGAAGATTCTCAAACTGCATAACTAGAGAAACTGGAATGCTGAAGATGATGTGGGAAATACCAGCCTGCAGCCTGTATACAGCTTCTGTGAACCAAGGTTAGTCCACCGGAGCCCTTGTTTGTGCCTAGGACTCACACGTGCTGTGACTGCACGCATAAACCCAACAAAACACAGATCCCTTAATGGCTACATTTGCCTGAGAATTACATTCACATTAAAAAGAATATCCAAGGCAATTAACATCATTGCATTGCTTCATTAAAGACACTAAACTCCTCAGGGCCAAGAAATTTAGATAAACTATAAACTTTTCTGAAATTAAGTTCAGCTTTACCTCTCATTTCCTGCCCTTTTCATAAACACTCAGAAAAGTTTCTCAATACACTATCATGCAATCAAGATGATGATTTGCTTTAGAAAACAAGTTGAGTTCTAGAAAGAGAATATTACCATGCTTGAGGGGTGCAGCTGGCCTTATTGGGATAGAAGGTTAACTTGGAACAACTGTAATAAACTAATGACCCCCCCAACTCTGGTCATGAAGAGGAGGTAGTCCAGTGTATATCTAAGTTCATGTTAATATTAAGAAATGAAACCATGTTATTGTAATTGGAAGGAAATAAGAACGAGTTGAGTTGTTGGCTTTTTTTTTTTCTTTTTGCAAAACACTATCTTGGCTCTCTGCTTTTAGGCAGATTAAGAAATACTTTACTTTTCAATTTTAATACTGATCTGCAGACTGTTGGTATGTGGAAAGCTAAATGCTTCTATCATTTGCTTTTTCTTTTAGAGGGTGCAGGATGTGTCAGAATTTGGTCACTGAAGAATGAAGTATTCCTACTCCTTAGGCACTCCCTCAGTTCCTGATCCCAAGTGCAGCTTGCTAAGATCCATGCATGCAGAAATACAAGAAAATTAGCATTAAGACAACAGGAGTGCCTTCAGTTGGCAATATTCTGCATTACATTTTAGAATGGTACCTGAAAGGACTGTGACAAAAATGTGAGCATTTGTATCTGTCTGAGAATGGATGGCAAATATGAAACAGCTGCCTCAAATCCTGTTATTAATAACCTGCTATGTTATACTAAACTGCTTCTCCAATTGAGTTAATAGCACTGGAGGAAGCAGAAGAGCTAGATTGCTGGCTGCCAGGCTATTACTCTAACCATTCATTGGAAACACCCAGAGCAAATACCAGCAACATCCAGGGCATGAATAGTGCATGCTGTTGTAAGACTAAGCACCCAACAGTGCAAAAAATTATACTTTCTCTATAAATCTCATGTAAAAATAAGAAATGTAATCTGAATCACATAGTGTCTACATGATGACTATTTAGACATGTCAGGTCTGATAAAAATGTACGCTCATGCTACTTTTTCCTATGCATACCGTTTTTTCAAGGTGTAGAGATTCCTCTTAGGCTTCAATAATGTAGCTGCAGTAAGCACTATTTTAAATTGCAGCTAGTAAAATGTATGAGATACAGTCATGTGACACAGCACATAAATATTTAATTTGGATGCATAAATACCTTTTCATATCCAGAAATACACTATAAGAATATTGTGACTGTAGTCACCTAAAGAGCACTTTGAGGAAAGACAGCAAATGAAACAGGCTCTGACATACAGTGTACACCTACACATCTGCTCCATCATGTGATATTTCTAAATGGGTTTCCCTACAACAGTATTTGACAAGTGATGAAACCTGGGTTGTTCAATCTGACAGTCTTTCTGTCTGTATCTCCAGGACACTTGCACTTAAAAGGCCCTTAGCTTTCTGTCTTCCTGAACATAACTCCTGCTTCAGTAATTGAACCAGCATGCTAAAGTCCATTTGTTTATCATAATATATTTTATAGGAGTCCTGGATTTAAAGATGTCTGTCTGAGGCACCCAGACAAGGTTGGCGAAAATGGTCCATCCGTTCTATTCTGGCCTTGTGAGATCATCTCTGGACAGATTTGAAGGCTGGACTATTTAGTGGATAAAGAATTGGTTGGATAGTCACAGCCAGAGGATTGTGGTCAAAAGCTCTTATGTCCAGGTGGAGGCTGGCCATGAGCGGTGTCCCCCAGAGTTCAGTCTTGGGACCAGTACTCTTTATCAACGACCTTGACAGTGGAATCGAGTGCACCCTCAGAGAATTTGTTGGTGACACTAAGCTGAGTGGGGCAGTTGATACAAAAGAACAAAGGGATGTCATCCAGAGGGACCCTGACAGGCTTGAGAAGTGGGCCCACATGAACCTAATGAGATTTGAAAAGGGCAAGTGCCAGTGTTGCACCGGGTGTGTGTACAGACTGGGAGAAAAACTCATTCAAAGCAGCCCTGCTGAGAAGGACTTGGGAGTCCAGGTGGACAAAAAGCTGGGCATGAGCCATCAGTGCGTTCTTGCAGCCCAGAAGGCCAATGGTACCCTGGGCTGCATCAACAGAGGTTGAGAACAGGCTGAGAGACCCAGGTCTGTTCAGCCTGGAGAAGGCAAGGTGAAGGGATATTCATGCTGTTGACAACTACCTATGGAAAAGCAATACCTTTCTGTTAGAAACCTCAACATCTTGCGTTATGGGTGACTTTTTCAAATTGAATGAAAAGTATTTGTCAGTGTACAAGAAATTATGAAAATGATTTTTTTTTTGCCAATTCATGCCTAACCTTGGGAAATTTTCACCAAAGTAAGCAAGGCTTTGCTTAAGATTAGAAGAAAACTCTAAGTCTAGCAACACGACAGCAAAAGAATTCAATTCCTCCTGAAGGTATCTTAAAACTCATTCAGTGTCTGATTTGATAGGTGATTTCTTTCACTATGTGGTCAATGTATCTGGTTTGATTAGTTCATAGTTTATTTGACTTGATAGGTGCTATGTATTGGTCCATAAAAGAAGCATCAGTTATGACAGGTGAGGTCTATGAAAAACATTGATACTTCTGTGAGATATTCACATCTCACATGGCAATGTGTAGTTCAGGACAGCTTGCTAATGGGCTGTGTGCTTTAATAAAGAAAGGTGTATTTAACCAGGCACACTTTTTGCCAAATAATGAGTTGTAGAGCCTCAAAGCATCTTCTTCATTATCTTTGTATTAGATTTATTGCCAAGAGTAGAGGAATATGCAACATCTAGTAAGAATGCATGCTCTGTGTTGCTATTTTGGTTATTAAAAACTTTCCTGATCCTGTTTCTCGTGGAAGTCACTGTGCCATGTTTCTTATTTGTAAGCTCTTTCGGAGAAACCATCAACTACTTAATGCTCTGCAGGCTCAGATGACATATTCTCTTTTTCGATACCAAAAAAAATTAAATAAATAAATAAAAGACTCATAGGGCTAAAATAGAGTTCAGCACTTACAAAGTTGTACTTGGTTTATAATATCCCATTCTAGGCCACATTTTCAAGAGTGATGCAGACTAATTAGAAGAAGTACAGAGGAGGGTAACAAGAGGTCAAGAAAACCTCAGGTAGTCTAGAGAGCACGAGCTGCGTAGAAAGACTGAAACATTTGTTCAGCCACAGGAATAGGAGAAATGAAGAAGAAATGATAGTAGTCATTATATCTCAGAATGTTTGCATTTGAAAAAGGAGGCATTCTGTAGTGCCCTCCATATCAACTGAGGATGAAAGTAATGGGTGTTAATAGCAGAAAGGAACAATTAAGTTTTCACAGTCTTTCCAAGAATTAAAGTAATTAATAGTGAAACAGGTTGCCTAGGGAGTCTGCAATTCTCCACCATGTGACCTCCTCACTGGATGTTTATAAGAGCCAGTAATAGCCTAGATTCTGTTTCAGTGCTGGAAAACTGGCTACATGGTTTCTTCAGGTCCTACTTAGTCTTATTTTCTGTGACTCTATATTAACTCTGTCTGTGTACAGCCACAAGACATGTTTCTGGGATTCCTGGTGCAGCTTTTTGCTGCCACTGTGGCTGAGCTGGCACCAAAGCTAGCCAGAAATGATTGCTTCTTTCTCTGTAAAGGGTGAAGAACTAATTAGTGATATCTGTGAATGTTTTCCATCTCAAAGCAAATGACACTGTGTGTTTTCAATTATTCTGCTTTAATTACGTGACTAACAGACAAAGAGGCAGACTAAGCTACCCACAGATTTTCAAAACCATGGGAAATCAGACAACAGTTTGGTGTAGGAATACATCCTACAGACTAGCACTTTGTCTATCAGGTCTTTTAGATTTCGTTGTATTCTTTTCTCTGCTGCAAGCTTCATTTTGGCTCTGAGCTATGTAATTCTAAGACAGAGCCTCTCCTTCACCTTGAAAACAGAAGAACCTGAGAAACTCTTGGGATAATCAAAGTTAAGAGGAGCTCCCTTCTGAACACAGAGCCCTGAGGAGTGAGTGTGGTCAGAAGGCATCAGATCACATTCTCTAGTGCTGGCTCCTTGCTCAGTAAATTCATTTACTGTGTATATTTCAAATATCACTACTTTAACAATTATTAACATTAGCAACGATTGTTCTGTTTTATTCCTGTTGCAACTAGAAAGCCAGCTTCTTTTTCAGATATATGTCTAGCCTGGATTTATCACTGGACCTCTTAATTGTTGGTGGATACCTATTCCTGATAACAGGACATGCAGTAGAAAGAGTTTAACTTGGTTTCTAGCCTACACAGGATCGTGTGTATTAGCAGCAAAACTGTACATGGAAATTAGTGAGATAGAAAATTTAAAAACACATTTCTTCACTTTCAGGGTGTAACTATATGAGATTTTAATCTATTTGACACCATAGTGATGTCTTCATTTCTTTTCTTTTTTTTTTTTTTTGTCCCTGACAAATGAAGATATCCTGCAGAAGTACGAGCAAGGAAAGAGCATTTATCAGTGGTCAAAGAGTTAATTTTACATGTTACTCTTTGATGAGTGCATGCTTAACAAGTAGCATGGAACCAATCCAAGCTCCAGGTCATCATTTACGTGCATATGCATCTTAAGAGCTGTTTATATGTTATGATGTAATTGTAATTCCATATGTGTTTAAGAGTTCTGAGCAGATGGCCACATGACCTTCCTGTAAACATGCAAGGATATGAAGAACAGAGAAGCACCGGAGCCCAGCTTTTGTGTTGCATAAAGTAAATGGTAAGAGATAATATCATAGGGAGCTCTGGACAGAAGTAAACATCGCTAGCTACCTAAGCCTTGAGAAAACACAGAATTTCTGCTATTAGTGAAAAACTAATAATGCAGCAGAGAGAGTAGCAAAATGCATTTGTAGTTATTAAACAGCATGAACTATTATTGCTATAATTACTAAAATAGGCAGAGACTAGAAAAATAAGTTATAGGCTAGGCCACAATGTCTCTGAATGACAATTCTGAGATGTGACACTTTTGAGGAATATTTTAGATTCATAAGATATTTGCAACGAGTCAGTTGGGACACTTCTTCCAAAACCAGTCCAAATCTAATTGTTCATATTGAATCTAATATATTATTAAAGAAAAAGACAGCAAGGGGAAAAGGAAAAAGATACTATAATGTAAAAATTATTATAAAGCAGAAAACTCTGGGAAATGCCACCAGAGAGGGTTTTGCCCCTGTAGGAGACATTGCTCTCCATCTAATAATACCTATGCTGCCACTCACTGTGGCTTCGAAGGTACAAGAGTGGCATAGAGCAGGCTCAGAACATTTGCTCTCACATCCAAAAGAATAGAGAAACGGGAACCCACCAACAAACTCTCCTCTATTCATCAAAAAAAGTGTAGTCCTTATGAACCATATTAGTTGCTTTTCTCTTCAACAAGGAAGAAAGTTTTGTTTGCTTACACACATCCTAGAAGCGTCTTTTGTGGATTCCACCATAGGCACCTGCAGCTTGCTTGCATTTCCCTTTAATGCTTCCACAGTATTTTAATTAAAATAAATGAAGCTGGACATGATAAGAATTGGCAGGTGGGAGGGAGAAAAATATGATGTCAGCTTTTATAAGCAGGTTACTTTGTATTATTTAGACATAATAGTGCTGAAGTGTCTCACTCATAAAATGCAGTGGGAGGTACTGATGTGTCACGAATACTAATTGGATCTTCAGTAAAGGAGGCATTTATCACATTTTACACATAAGAAGGTCTCTTTTTCTATTTCTTTACTTTCATTTTAAAACAGAAAAAGAAGTGACTAACATTTCTGATTGTTTATAATACCCTTACAATTCTGGGACTGTGATACCCCTTCCAGCGTTAGCAGTGGCAGAGCTTTCCCTGCCTCTCACTGCTGTTGGGCACATTATGTTTGGTTCGTGGAAGCCTCTGCACAGAGACACCAGGTTGTTATTTTTGTTCGTGCGGTTATTTCCGAGGTAGGGCAGCAGTGGCAGTCAGGATACCTCTTTCTGATATCTTTTTTTGTGGAATGTTGCAAGATATGTAGAAGAAAAAAGCTATGCAGACTGCAGAAATGCAAGTAATACATCGCAATATCTAGAAGCAAAATAATTCAGATATGAATATATTAGGAACAAGTTTGGTCCTCTAGGTGTCTTCTTTTCCTCCTATTTTTATCCTCATTAGCATTATACCAACTAAAGATAAAAGAATCTGATTCTTTGATGTAGCTTTTTTGTCATTCAGCGTTTGGAGAAGTGAAACTTCCTTATTTTTTTCCAATTGTATCTTCTAATGTAAAAACCATGGAACCTATAAATAATTTACAATCCTTTTGAAGTTTCTTTATCAGCTTCAGCAATATCCATACAGAAATCAGAAGATGAACCTTTTTGTAATACCCTTTGATTGTAGAGTATTGTGCCAGAATGTCTGAAATGCACTGTGAACATTTCAACAGGTTAGAGCCAAGTGCAGCATGGTGCTGTCCACATTTCCTTCATTATGCTCTCTCCTGCATTTAAAAGTTCCTTGCATATTTTAAAGAAAGAAAATTGATTTCTCAGGTGCTGTCACATTAAATACGCAGTACACTGCTTGGGAAGATATCTTCATTTGCTTTTCCTCACTAGTAAGCATAATTAAATGGCTGCTGGATACCAGAATTCAGCTCAGTTCTGAGTACCAGGGACTAGCTTGTACTGCATTAGAAAACCTGGTGACAGAAACACTGAAATTCAATTTGAGTGTTTCATGAGTGTGCACTTCTGAGGAAAGGGAGACAACAGGATTGCTCTGTACAAGACAAAGGAGTAGCTTTTTCCTATCTCTCTCCAAGCCTTATGAAAATAAAGCTGTCAAGGTGATCAGTAAGTGTGAAGCTCTCAGCCACTCACTTCTGAGTCTTAACTCTGTGGCAATCATTTGCAGTCATGTCATGCCTTGGCACTGGCTCCAGCATTTCCCCAAGAAAGGGTGGTGGAGACAGTATGCCTCAAGGAAAAGCAACAGAAAAATAAATTCAAATTAGGCAGGGCTCATTGCCAGCTAATATTTCCCACTCCAAATCCATCAAATTGTATGGTTGTTGTTTTGGTATTTTTTTTCCTGATGCAGTGCCAGAGGCTGAATTCCACCCCACCATGGGAGAGATTAATGTACCAGCCAACAGGATAAGCATGACTGCAAGGGGACTTACACACTAACCCTTTGAAATGTGGATCAGATTTGACCACCTCAACAGATGCTTGTTCGTCCCACTGACAAAAGCCTTCCAAAAAGCCAGTCCTACATCCTCTCTGGTTAACTTGTCAGTGTTGCCAGGTAGTTAGAAAGTTGATCCTAACATAAACTTGTATTTCTTTGTTTGAACTTACTTTGAATGCCTACTTCATTTTTTTAATATACATTTTGATTGTTCTTGTATTTCATTTCAGTGTTCCTTTTCTGGACTAAACAGACTCATTTGCTTTGATTTTCCACAAAGATTTTTTTACTTATTGCCCTCAGGCCACCTTCAGAACTGCCACAGCCCTTCCAAATTAAGCCTTCCTGCCACTATTGTAATCTCTTCCAGCTCCGCAGTGTCTTCCACACTACTCTGAACTATCTGCTATACTTGTGTTGTCCTGTCACATTCACAGTACTTTCTTTTGCTGTGTATCTTTTCTGATTTTGTTCTTACTGTACTTTTATTATACTTCTGTTCACACTTCATTTTATTTCTTTTTATTTCATTTCCTGATGCAAATATAGTGATTCTTTATTGCAGCTTCTATTCCCTTTCCTCATTTAGGAAGCTTTTTGTTGCACATTAGTATAGTGAATTTGCACTCCTTTATCCTTCTCATTACCTTCCCGACAGCGCCTTCCTAGAGACTCCTGAATTTGGTGATGTCTGCATTTCTGATGTTTATGGTCTTCACTCAGCATTTTTACATTATCTGTTCCTTAGAAGACTGAACACTATCTCTTCAACCCAGTGATAGGACAGGTTAGTATCTTATGGTATGCTCTATCTGCACTCCAAACGTTCACTTTAGCACCTCAGCACTTTAAAGCTACAGTTTATAGATTAGGTTACATATCAGGTCCTGTTAGTTATCATATCCCAGTCTCTGAAGTTCCACTCTAGCCAGACCTAAGTCTAAAATAAACGTTCTGGGCAAGGTTTCTGAAATTGAAAGTTGTGTCTAACATGGTCCATAACTTACTGCCATATTTTTCAAGCTTATATCTGAGTAGTGACGTTCCACTTTCTTCTTCCAGTACCAGTATTTATTGTCCTATTAATTACTTCTACTAATAATTTAAAAATGGTTCAGTTACCACCTCCTTCTGTAGCCCGTTTAGGGCAGCTCCTTATCATTCCATAGATTCTGCTATTTCTCCTCTTTCTTGCAAGCCAAAGATATTACAACATTTTTGCCTTTGCCTATGGGATAATACCATACTGTTTGTTGCTTTCTTCTAAAATGTTCTACATAGAATTAAACAACACTATTCCCTATTATTTTGTATAATGGGGAAATACTTCTGATTCCATAAATCAAAGAATTCCTGAGATCTGTGTTCTGATAGGAGCTTACAACTCAGCCTAAGGTCAGAGCACATCTGCATCACACAGTGGTATGGGGATCTCCAAGCCAGAATCAACCAGATACAGCCACAGGGTACAGCACACAAGGCAAAGGGCTGTGCTGACACAGCCATTCTACACTGAACCTTTACAGCTGCGTTACTGTGATACCCTTGAGCTGGTGATCCTCAGCCACTGAATGCCCATCAGCACTTGTAGTTTTGGATGGGCTTGTGGGGAGCATCAGCACCTGTGCTGCTGATACAATCTCTGTGTTCAAATTCATCTTTCTGTTGTATCCTAACAGCATTTCCAAGGGATGTTGAATGAATGCTCCATTAACATTTGTGCAGTGCTTTTTTAAGAGGAACTTACTTCATGAGCCCTCAGCTTCACTTAAATAAAGTCCCCTCTTTCCTTCTTTGCTCTTTCTGCCCCATTTAGAGGACTACTGGGCTACCTGATTAAATACTTAATCTTGTTTTCCCTAATGTGTTAAGATGAAGAATGAAAATGGATCAAAGAATTCTAGCCTCTTTCAAGTAAGTGTGTATCAGGAAAACGAGAATGTAACGAGCTCTGCTGCTCCTTGAGAGCCTAGCAGAGCCAGGTCTTCACAGGCAGGACTCTTGAGCACTGAGAGAAACGTAGTGGGATGACATGTATATATACCATAGTATTTGGAGAAAGTATAACATTAACTGCATCTATGTTTTCCATTTTCCAGGGAGCGCAGCGTGCCAGCAGTGGTACTGCCCTCTCCCTTTCCAACACTTTAAATCAGTATCCTGGTAATTATGTCAACTAGTTTGTGATCAGTCTGTTTTCCAAGAAGATGATTACGGTTCTTAAATGCATGCTTGCTTTTCATGCTCAGAACAGATTTCACATTGTGATTGCTGATAGTGTTGTTTCAGTGTGTACAAAATGTGTCAATGTCAAGAAATCAAACGTGCTGTGGCAGGAGACATACTGCATAGCTCATGGCTCACCTCTAATAGATTGGCCAGTCTAAGGACAGGTGAAAATTCTGTCTGCCTAGGGTAAGAAAATGGCGTTCATTTCCACTAGAAACATTTTCATCTGAAAGCAGCTTTTTCATAGGCATTTTATCTTGGTGGAGACAGCTAGAGAAGGCTACTGCAGGCAGAATCCTCCTGGAAGTGAGAGACCTTCTAGCCTTACTGGCTATAATCTTTTACTTGTTCATTTGCATTGGCTAGTGTAAATTCAGGGTGGGAAAATGTTTCCAAAAGCAAAGATAATTCTCTTCTTCAGTCTTTAATAATGCAAGAGTATGCAGCATTTTCTGGTTTTGCCTCGCTCTCAAACTACTGCCAGCTCCATAATGAACGATTCTGTTCTCTAACACAAAATAAACTAATTTTTATCTCAACAGGCATTCCTCCCAAAAAATGGTTCTACAGCAAAATGCATAGAGGCCTGTAATTAGGAAGAGGGGCTACATTGTCTGTCCTGTGTTCTAACCTACAACAAAGGGTCAGAGCCAGGGCTGCAAGAGAGATTTGTTTTTTTGCAAGAGAGATTGTCTGCCTGTGACTTAGGTGTAGCTGAGGGTAGGTAACACCCTATCAATTGCTTTCCCTCTTCTTCCATCCCAGCTCTTCTCTCCCAGTTTCCTTCTAGATTGGGAGTGCCTAGTGCCTACAATGCAGCAAATACCCACAACAGCCCCATCCTCCTCATGGGAAGAGTCACACGTGGGGCTCAGGGATGAGTAATGGCAGATTAAGCTAGTTAGCTAGTCTGAGCAGTTGGGCTTCTCACTCTGCCTTTGCTGCTGCTTCAGATGCATTTTTGGATCACATAAATGAGACAAAAAATGTCAGTTCCTTTAAGACTTACAGCAGCCAAGGTCTGGCAGGGGTTCCTTGGGAATGCTGACTCCTGCAGGGCTGAGAGCCTGTCTGTCCCTCTGAGGAGACCAGGAGTTACAGTGTAGTGGAAGGCTTTGTTTTCTGTTGTCTTCCTCTACATTCAGTTTGCTCTACATTGCTCCCCTGTGTCAATGTGATTTGGACTGTTAGCTTGTAATGCTGCAACGCCAGCAGTACAGGAGGAAATCTCTTGGAATTTAGGAGCCCTCTTGCCCATTAGAACTAAATACTATATGAAGATAAAAGCCTGAAATGTTAAGAATTTGAGCACTATTACAGCTCATCTCTGTGTTAATGATATTGTTTTCAGAGGAGTTTTAAATCTGAAACTCTTTTGGGAGGAATATTGTGCCTTCAGGTAATTTGAGAGTAACTGCTGACTATTATTATTCTTGTGGGCAATCATAGGAATTCAGGGCTCACACAGAAAGTTACAAGCTTAATTTTCCTTTAAATTATTTTCCACTAATTCATTTTATCAGATGGTTATGTATGAGTGAGACCTTCAGTATATAAACCACTGCTGATACTGGAAGTTCTGATGAATACAAAAGGAAGTTTTCCAACCAAATGTACTGGGTCATGTTGTCTCCTCCCTTATGGTTATTGAGATACATTGAGAGATTAGAGGTGTTGCTTCAGCCTTAAAAAAAATATAAATAAATAAATTAAAAATAAATATGTTTTTATTTGTCAGGTCAGAGGTCCTGCCAGTAGGATCTGGGACCCTGGCTACTTTTCTCACACAGGATTGCCGGAAACCCAGAGCTACGAGCAGATTCCCCCAAGTTCTTTCTTCCTCTCCCGTTGATTTACACATCCTTCTGCAGAGACATCTGCCTTCAGCATCATTTGAAGAGTAGGTCTTCTTTCCACTCCCAGACCATTCAAGAAGACATTACTCCAGGGAACAGGATCTCTTTGATCCATCTTGGTCTTGGTAGGGTCTTGGTAAGTAGTTTCCCTCTTCAGGCTTTATCCTTTATCCTATTATTTTAAAAAGTGAAGTCTTTCCAACAGATTATAAAATGGATCAGTACTCACCTATTATCTTCAAGAAAGAAAAGTCATGTCTATCCTCTCTCAGGATATTGAGGATATTTCCTCTATTGGATCTGGAGCCAGAGGATCCACAACATGCACTCACGCACTCATGTTTTAGAAAGGAATATTTCTTTAAGCACACATCTGTGCTTACTCTTTAATAATGGCCAGCTCCGTGTCTCGTGTGATGTTCTGAAGAATATAACTGTCTTCCAGCAGTGCTCAGGGGACCTGGGAGACAAATTCAGGTGCTTGGACTCCACTCAGGGGTACCGGCAGCTTGAAAGCTAAGGGCTGCATGGTACTAAGTCACAGGCGACACTGTTGGTGGTGGTGGTGTTGAAGGACAGAATGGTGTAAGCAAAATTAATATACTTGCTGATTGACCATTTGATTCCTGAATGAACAGAAAGAAAGAAGTCAAATGGTTCTGGAGGAATTCCAGGCAGACTTCACATGAAAAATTCAGCACCCGTGGCCTCCTTTATGTTACCTTAAACAGCAGGGGTCTGTCAGAGATAATGCACTCTGCCTCCAGACAGGATACCACACATCACTGTGGCTGATTCTTCATTAAGGGAACTAATTGACTTGCATGCCTGTAACCTGCTGTAATGATGTAGCAGCAGCTTAATACTGGAGTCCAATGCAAATAGCATTTGCATGCACTAAAAATGCACCAAGAAGCTAACATAGCCCTCTTTCCCAAAATGGAAGTTAGTCCTCTCTATATAGATCATATAAATGTAAGATTTAAATTTGATGTAAGGGATGCAAACCTAAAATTTGCTATTGTGTTGTCTTAGGTAGCTAAATACAACATATGGTAAAGAGGGCTGTATGGATATAAGCCCATTTCAAACCCTATTCAGCAGTAAGATGTAATTGTCATGTTTTGTTAAGTCTGTTTCATGAAGCAAAGGCAGAGCTTATGCACACATTCAAATCAACAAAGGATTTCCTACTATGCCCCAGGAAAACTGACAAACCAAACTATTCTCTAATAGAGATTTGTTCTGCTGTAATGAAAAATGTGGTCTTTTTAGCACACAGCTTTAAAGCTAATTAAAAAGCATCTTAGGCAAGCTTAGCTTGTTTTTAAGAATAATGTTATACAGCCGTGTTTTCAGTTTTAGCTGTCTGTTACTGTGTTTGTCTACCGCAACAGCAAATCATGACATAATCTATTTAAGTGGTCTAGATAGTCTTGACGGGAAAGCTGTGACAAGAGGTTGACAAGACAGCTACTAGATCTCAATTTAAATTCTCCGTCAGCACTACTATAAGTCAGAAGAAGGTCTAAAATATTTGCTTTATAAAAGAACTTGCAGAGCTATTGTAAAGCAATTTCCATCGTAAATGTATTTTGGAGGAGGAAAAAGCAAAACTTTGTACTTTGCAGTATCATAATTAAGGCCTGTAACAAATAATTTGCTTTGCCTCATAAATTATTTCCAGCTTAAATAGTATAGAACTGTCCTGTTCTAGAAATAAGGCAACAATCTAAATAGTAATCAGAAGTGAGAAGTGAAGAGTGATTTTTTTCCCTTTTTTTCAAAACTAAGAAATACAAGGAGTAAATGAATACTTTGTAGATTGAGGACGTTGTGGTAATTAGTCATTCTGTTGATTAAAAAACCCTTCTAGAACAAAACATGGTAGTAGTCTGGATGGCTCTTGTAAGTAGAAACGCTGCTCCAGTTAATCTTAACAATCTTCAAAGTAGGGAAGCAGGTTAGAAAGCTGAACAGATATATATTTTTTCCTTAGAGTAAAGGGAAAATTTCTCTACAAGGCTGATTTTGATTGGCACTATGCTCCAAGACAGGCAAATTCCCAGCTGAGGTCAAGAACAGAAAGGATGTTTAGTAGCATCTAGAGGAACCTAGCATTGGAGTCTGTGGATGCTCATGGTTAGACCACAGAAGCAGATCAGCTGGCTCATGCAGCAATCCTTTAACTGACTTCCCCTCTACCAACTGCCACTTTAAACAAATTTCCAGAGTGCTTAACAGATATCACCACTTTCATATATTATCCATAAATGTATAGCATAAAAGTATAATGACGTGCACCACTTTCCACTGTCTGTATGCAATAAACACCTCTTTCTCTAACCTGGTAGAAACTTCTAAGCATCAATATCAGCCAGTTGTCAATTACTCACACCTCGTAAATAAAGATGGAATGAAGATATGTACATTTGTGTCATAGGAACTGAAATTAGATGTTTAGTCTCCTCTGTATTGAACTGTGCTTCTGCTAAATCCAATTTTGACAGATATTTTTTTTTTCCCAATAGTCAGCATGGAACTAAAATTTGAAATTCAAACAATTTGCATTTATTTTCCCCCCTAATCTGTCTGTAAGGTATTCCTAAAGTACGCAGCTACATGAGACAAGGAAGAGGAAATCAATATTTGAAATACCAAGGGTAAAAAGAAAATTGTGCAGAAGTATATTGATGACTAATGAAAGTGCTGGTCATTTTCTCAGTGGAAAGGCGAAATTAATGAAAAATTGATGCCAAGAAATGCAAAGTGATGATGATCCATCACTCACTAAAAGGTCAGCTATGAGCAAGAATCTTGTGCTGTTACATGTGAGAAAGAAGTACGGTCTTAGCCAGGAACCTCTCAAGGACTGCTCAGTTGGCTGAACCTGTTGAACGTCACAGTAAAAGACTTCAAAATCTGACTAAACAATCTTGTTACCATTAGCAAGCCTCATTAAGAGCTTTTAAGGGATGAAGAAGTTATCATAAGATTAGAAAAAGACAAATACAGTATCTATCAATAGTTCTCAATACTTCTCCATGTCCCCGGTGGGCACAGCGCTAGGAAGTTGCCAACAGAATAAGCCAAATCTAGAAGTCATTGTAGCTTTGAAGCTTTAATTATTTTGTTTTTCTAATGAAATGATCCTTGCCATAGCTGGTGCTGCAAATGCAGACAGCCCTGGCTACACTCACCATGCAGACACGTCTGCACAGTGCATGTAAAATTTGCCTGGACGATAAAGACTAACATTTTGAATTTACTTTATGGCTTCTGACACACACATCAATACTCTTTCAAAATTTTGGAGAGAATCCACAAAGAGACAATTTCATTATTTACAGAACTGAGTTTAAAAATTCTTAAAATGGCACAGTCTCTTTTGGAATTTGCTTGTTATAACTAATGGGCCTCTTGACATAAAAGCATTTTTGGCAGGCACTCTAATAGTCAGTCAAGTGAAGGCTTGATTTAAAGCAGCTGATTTTCTTTTTTAACAACCACCACCTGCTGCAACAGCACAACATCATACTGAGCAAAGAGCACATGGTACAAATGTATGTGCTGTTTTTTTCTTCTGGAGTTTAAAACCCCAGAGCAAAGCTGAGGCTCCGATTAGTTCCCCTGTTGGCATTGCACTCATATTCCCATCAGCCCTGGTTCAGGCCCCCGTATTAAACTGAAGCAGTAAAAATATGGCAAAATGGTCTCATCTTGGAGATGAAACAGACACAAGGACAATAAAGATCTTAGAACATAAACATTTGATGCATAACAACTTCCATTTTTATTATTCTACTTTTCTAGTTGGTGTCAAAGGACTTTCAATGCCACCCAAAGTACGAATTCACCGAATTTCCACTCCAAATGGCATGTCTGTGAGAAGCAGGAGAAAATATTGAAAAAAGGGACAAAACAATACTTGTTGTGAGTTATTGAATGGTGAATGCTGGGGACAAGGAGAAGATACAGATGAAGTTGCAGCAGCTAAGTCATGAAAATGTGCAGGAATGGAAATGTGTACGAATGAAGCGTTGGAAGTTCTTTTCAGCTGCAGTATTAGAAGGGGCAAGCCGAGCATTAATAATTTTTTTTTTTAAGTGATAAGTTTGCTAGCTGAGCAAGAAGAGCAAGGTCGTAGCGGTCGGATAGTGCGTCTCATGGGGTTTGTATGATGCATTTGTATGATGCAAAGGATCTGCAAACGCAGCGAGAGCTGTGCTGCACCTGCTCCCCGACACATGAATGATTGCTCTCCAGCATCGCCATCAGCTGTGCCTCCGACCCGCTGCCCGGGCTTCCCATCGCCGGGGCGCACCCCGACCCGAGGACCCACGCGTGCCCCACGCCGGGCGNCAGCACCCCCAGCAGCTCCGGCGGCAGCTCCAGCAGCAGCAGCTCCAGCAGCAGCATGGACCTCTCCTTCATGGCCGCTCAGGTAAGCGCAGCCCCGCTCCTCCTCCTCGCTTCCCATCCTGCTCCCGGTGGTGTCGGCGCAGTGGGGAGCACAGGGAGGCACGGGGTGTGCCGCACTGGGGCTTGGGGAGGGGGGAAATGGCCAAAAAAAAAAAAAAAGGGGGGGGGAGAAAACCAGACAGGTAGTGGAGGAGGCGCTGCGCGGCGAGAAGTTGCCGGGCGTACCACCTGTTAGCGCCCAGCGTGGGGGCCGCTCCCCGCCCGGCCCGGAGCATCTCCCCCGGCCCGGAGCATCTCCCCCAGGCCGCCCCCTGTGCCACTCTGCTGCCGGCGAGGAGAAGCAGCAGCGTGTCTGCCTCCTGCTGCAGGCTATAAATAGCAACCAGAGATGTGATTTTTCGGTTGTTTTCCTCCCTTCCACGTTTGTGCACGCGTCTGTGCTCTTATGAGCTGTTGTCCCTGCACACAGAACCCAGCCTGATGGCGTAGAGATGCTCCTGTGTGTGTGGCCAAGTTGTTGCAGGTTGCTGCTAAGTTCTGGGCTTCAGCTCAAGGTATGGTTGTGGATGTTGGTACTCAGTGTATCGATGCTCAATGTATTGAGAAGCACCTCAAGTCTGTAAGGCAACCAAAGCATCTTGGTGGATCCATATGAATTAGATCTTTAAACAAGCAGTACCATTCTTCAGGAAAAAAAGTCATGTACATTAAGCATCCATTCCACATCTTACCAGAATGATTTCTTCCTGCTGCTGTAGCATCACGTTCTGTCATTGGTTACCAATGTGTATGTGTGAAATTGTTTGTTTTCAAGGGTCACTTGGATTCAAGTTTGAACTGAGCCTTTGCCAAAACATTTCACCCACTGCTTAGTGGTGGGGCAGGGGCCAGCCAGGCCTCAGCACTGCTTCTGCCCCAGCACTTTGGCTAGAGGTGGTTGGTGGAAACCAGGCATGATCCTTGCTGCCTTGTTCTGCTTCCTTAATGCAGGGGCTGCTTTCTCCTCTTCCCTTCCTGAAGCCCACTTCTGAGGGGGCATGAGGTGCTGCTACTGGAAGTAGCAGTGGGCTGTCCTATGATATCATCTGTTCAGAGGTTGTATGTTTGTTTTTTAAAAAAGCCAGTAGTAGGGAGAAGAAAAGCAGCACTTCAACTGCTTTGAGGTCTTCCTGGTAACTGGAGTATTCAAATGAAATTTTGTGTGTGTTGGATATCCTTCCTGAGGCCCTGCTCAGCATGGTCTGTGAGCTCCCTGGGTCTGCCTTCCGTTCCCCAAGGCCGTGTCCCTGCTCCGTAAGCAGAGGTGAAGCACAGCAGCCTCCTTTACCAGTGGCCAGGGTGCCCTGTGCCAAAGCTGGGACTAGTACCGCCCTTTGTAGCCTCTGCCTTGTTCTTGTCGTCATATTCCATACATCTTTTACCCTAACTCAGGGTAGCTGCCCTCTCAGGGCAGTTCCCTGTAGGAATGCATCTCACACTCACTGAGCCTGCTACTGCAGCGATTTGCATTGAATCGTGTGCATTTCTTCCTCACCCCATGGGGCTGGTTTGCTATTTTCCTTTGATAAACATGTGGCAAAGAATAATCCCTCCAATGTTACTGTGGTGAATTTGGGGAATCTTTTTTGCAGACGGGGCAGCTGTAGGCTCTCCCAGCAGGCGTGGGGCTGGACAGACATAGATATAGGGGCATCCTGTGAGGGGATTATGTGTTATTCGCTGTTCTGGAATTACAGGACGGGATTTCTTGGGCTCCTTTCCTACCAAGGCAATGCATCCCGTTTTTAGGTTGCTTCATGCTGTGGGTGCTGCTCTTCCCCTGCCATCAGCCTTCTGCACCGCTCTGACCTGAGCAGCACTCCCCATTTCTGCCATCACAGAGGCATTTAACCCCCAGCCTCACTTCTCAAAGTACCGCTTTTCTTGCACTTTCTTTTCTCTGCTGTATATTTTCCTCTTTTTTTTGGAGTCATTTCTGTGGCATTTCTGGTGAGGTGGCCCACAGTGGTGACCGTAACTGAAGGATATGTGAGATGAGAGACTGGCTGACCCGTGTGCCCTGCTCCTGACCACCCCTGAAGGTGTTCTGCTATCGCTCACTGACGTCTTGCTGACATTCTACAGAGCTTGTGTCACCTGGTGAATGCCAGAGACATTAATACTTTGTGCCAAAATGGGCAGCGCTTAAACTGGGATCCTTAATGGCCTGAAAACACTGGTTACCTCTCAAGTGAATTTGTTTTCTACAGGATACTATAGACCATGTTCCTGTAATTTGCTTTTATGTAGCATTCTTATTACTCCATTGTGCTGTTCATCACAGACCCAAGACAGCTTTGCTGGGTATCTTGAGACACCCCACAAGCAGAGCCCCTCCATTGTGTGCACAGAGACAGAAGCACTGTGTGCATTAGGTTAACCCTTCTGGCCTTGATGATGCTACTGTGTGCCATAGAAGCTTAAAATCTGGTAATGGAATAGTTATCAGTGTATTTTAGGTAAAGTTTTGTTGTGTTTGCTGAAACATTCAGCAGTAAGAGTTTGCAAACCTGGGCAGATGTGTTGGTATGCTTACCTTTCCAGAGACCTGGATACAGGGAAGCCTGGGTGCACAAAGAAGCAGTTTGTGCACAACGCTGTGTGAATAAACTAGAGCTCTCATCTTCAGCACCACTTTTTTTGTTGTTGTTTTTAATCTATCTGTGAGAATAATGAAATGCCCTCTGAATTATGTATTAGATGCCATAGGAAGGCTAATGTTTTGCTGTTCTGGATTGTCAGAGTAGTAATGCTAACGAATCTATGCAGTGCAGATACAGCACAACGGTTTCGCTGCCCAGCTCATGCACCCATGTTTGAACAGCTCAGCCGTGGAACATTTATTAGTATGTAATGAAGAGCGACTTTCAACTGTAACAATTAAATCCCTTGTTAATATAAGCTCTTTCACATCTGTGTGCTCATCAGTATTGGCTTATGGAGGCTTCACTGTCCCCTGCTCTGAAGGTGCTCTAACTGATAATGATTCATGTATAGGGAAAGCCCATTAGTTAGGATTTTTTTCATCTAAAATCCAGATTTTAATTAGAGTAATCCTGTGTGCCTCAAAATACTATCAAAGATGTTCAGCTGCTGCTGAGCTGTGTGACTGTATGTGCGCCTTATTTCAGTGATTTCAGAGTGCTCTTGTAGTCTAGGTAACCTGAGAAGTAGCCTCTTATCTTAGGTAGAGACTTCAGCTTTCTGTTTAGAAGCCTGATTTGGGGGAGCACTGGGTCCAGGCTGCGAGCATTCACTGCTTTTCAGAGCTGGCTGCAAGTTGCTTTTTCTCTTGAAATAGCAGCAGAGCAGGGGTCTGGGTTTTGCTGTCAGATGCTTGGTGGTAACTTGTTTCCCCTCCCATCTTCCGTATCTACAGCAGGCCAAAGCATTTCTGCTGGGGAAACTGAAAATTGTATCAGGGTTAATAACATTGTGAGCAGGGCTGAAACATCTATTCAGCATGAAAAATAGAGGCACACAGTGGAAAAAACTGGGAAGCTATGGAGGAAAAAATGAAGTTATGTTCTTCAGTACAATACAAATCAATATGAGCTGAACAGCACCTGCAGTCGTAATGCCAATTATCTGTTTTGTGTTTGCAATTTAGCTAGCTTACCCTTAAATGACTTTTGTGTTTTCTGTTTCAGATTGAGAATGTAACTCACAATATTTTTGGTTGAATATATGTACATGTAGTAAAAATATTGCTGTAATTGCCAGATAAATGATCTTTTCTTTTATGTACAGAACAGAGAAAAGGCAGTAAGAGCCTTGGGAACATGCTCATTTCTGTGGAATTGTTTTTGTCTTATTCATATGTAGCTTCCATATTTATTTACGTGTTCAAGAGCTCTTTTTAAACTACTAAGGGTTTGAAATGCTGTAAATTGAACTCTGTTTAATTTCAGTGAATGAAAGTCAGTTTTTTGTAATCTTTAATTGCTGTTATGGTGTTGAGGATTTTTTATTGTAGACATTTTGATAAAGCATGGCTCTGGCATGTCTCAGGAGTTCAAGAAGCAATTGAAGAAGCTTGTACAGAAAGCAAGACCACCTAATAAAGAGAATTTAGACTTCATTGGTTTTGTGTCTGGTATTACGCTTCCTGTATCTCAAGTCTGATCAATGATCACTCAGGTCAGTTTGACTCTTTCATTGTCCTGGCAGTAGTTCAGGTCAGTTGTTTTCCCCAAGACAGGGCAGTGGTTCTTGGTGTACCTTGAAGAAGCACCTATAACCTCGTCAGCATAAGAAGTCTAAGGCTGTCATGCCTCCATATCAAAAGTATGTTGTTATGAGCTGTGTAACTTCTGGAAAGCACTGAATAACCCATAGTAAACTGAGTTTGTTTAGGATGTTTGACTTACTATTTCTATTTTCCCACAGATACAGACTGCCCATGTCTGTGTTGCAAAACTGGTGTGTGTGTATGGAGGGTTTGCTTGGTATTTTGGGATATCCAGTCACCTGGGTGAACAGAGCTGCTGCATTTCCAGACATTTGAGACATAGCTGCAGTTTCCCTTAATTCCTTTCTAATGAGATTTCCGCATGCAAGAGGAGACACAATTAGGATCTGCTGTAGTCTGCTGTGCCAGCATAGAGGAACCAGAGTACAGGATAATCCCACATCTGTTTTTCCACTTTTCTCTTGATGGCATTCTCTGTCTCAAGGGTCAGGAGGCATTCAAAGCCTTTATTAGCTGTGTGCTCTCAGCAAAGTACTCTGAAGGTATTAAAACGAAAAGGGCTTAGATTTGTGATTTTGGTAGCTTATTTCCACCACCTTAAAACAGAATCCAGGCTACTTGCTCAATGTAAGGTTGTGTGTGTGTGCCTGTGGGCACGCATATGTGCTGTGAAAGCTGAACTCCAGAGACGATCAGACCTCTCAGTTGTCCTCGAACTTTGAGAATCTGTGCATGATGCTTTGGACTAGGGTGGTGATTTGGAAACTTTAACACTGCTGATGTAAGTTTAGGCAGACACGCTGGTTTTATTTGACTTTTTTCTTTAAAAATTCTGGTTGCCAAAAAAAAAAAAAGCTCTAAGTCAAATCACACGGCGAATCATGATTTAAGGTTTGTGAGCCTCTCCTTGTCAAAAGCTGTCCTAAGATTATAATCAAGTCTAGGAGACAAAAACTCTTTGATCTGTAGCATCAAATATTGACAGAAAGATGTAGGCATACTTTTACATGACAAATTCAGTGCTCACTTATGTACAGAATAACAGGGAGCTAATTGTTACTCTACCAGCTCTGCTTTCTTCCAAAGATTAAGGTAATTTTGTTTGGCACCTTTTGATTCCTCTAGAATGTCTTGCTTTATAATAAATGCAAATCAAATATCAAAAAGCTGAAAGAGCAGAGTTTAACTGAAGGTGTCTCAGATGCTCCAAGTTAAACTTCTGATGCCTTGCTGTGGTATGGCACAGAGACTAGCTGTGTAATCCAGATGTTGCAAAACTTCATGTGCAGTTATCAGTGGTGTCCTCATCCAGGATGTTGTTAGCAGTTGAGGTGAGGATCATTTTCAGGAGAAGTCTTTCTGCCAGCTGCTTGGTGCAACCACATGAGATTTTTATTGGGAGGGGTGGTGAATGAGGAATCCTTGCACATTTCTTATCACTGCAGTGACAGTGCACACTCCACTTCCAAGTCTTCTATAGCAGAAAATTCTGTGCCAACAAAGCTTTTGAAAATTCTGCAGATATTTGGACTGGTTTTGTCAAGTGTGGATACCGTACTTTGGGATAGGCTGCTGTTTCAGGCTGTAATTGCAGTCAAAGATGCTTA
Organism: Penelope pileata; assembly: GCA_013396635.1. Classification (NCBI taxonomy): domain Eukaryota; kingdom Metazoa; phylum Chordata; class Aves; order Galliformes; family Cracidae; genus Penelope; species Penelope pileata. Next base: position 834,569 of record WBMW01001908.1, on the reverse strand, counting down.
AAGCAGTGGTTTCAATCCAGCAGAACACTTAAGCACTTACTGCGCTTGGAGCTCATGTACGTTGTTCCAGTAACGTCAGCAGGACTGTCCACTTGCTTAAAATGTGATGTGTCAAAGCCTGGTGCAGATGGGGTGAAAACACTTTGCTCTTTGAAGAGCAAGAGGAAACCTTTTATTGGTCATATTTTTAACTCAGGAAAGTCTGTGTTTTGGTGTGGCTGTTTTTCCATTGATTAACAGCAGGTCCAGTTTCTCTTAAGAGATATGGCAGAAAGAATGGCAGAGAAGGGAGAAGAGGAAACAGCTCATGTCTGTATTTGGACAATCTCTGTGCACACTTACATAGGGAGGGTTAAGGAGACACTGAAAATAATCTGTTTCAAGTGCTCATTAACCATGAGACTGATTCTAAGAAGTGTGTTTTTGTTTTGCTTGTTTTTTTATCAATTGACATGATTTTCAGTGGATATGGGCTAAATGATTCACAAAGGGTACGGATTGCAAGCATTTCCATCTGTGTTGAAAGCAAAAAGGAGGTTTGTAAGATGACTGCAAATGAACACATTCACATGCATCACAAAAGTTGCTTGGCATCAACAGCATAGTCGATGGCAGCAGTGGCAGCAGCAGCTGGGGTCCTATTGTGCACAGCAAATAGCTACAGAATGCAGGTAAGAGGAATAAAGACTGGAGCAGCACTGCATTCATGTCAGACATCTTTCTTGTTTGGGTGCCTGGTATTTATTTAGCGGAAAGGATGCAACCCTGTGACACACTGAGCAGCAGTGCTCTTGGCAGACTTGATGAGAGTTGAGTTTACTGATTAGCCGAATGGTGTTGTCAGGAGTTGCTCCACTGCAGTGGAGCAGCAGCAGTATCAGCATGGTGGAAGCCACCAGCAAACATGATGCTGACACTGCATCTGTAAGTTGTTAGCACTGGAGTACAAAAAGGGTCGGAATGGAGTGTGTGACCCCCTTGTCATGTATTTTGATGGTGCTATCCGGGATGTGCTCTTCTGGCCCCTCTAGTGCTGGAGTGAGCAATATCTGTCCCTGCGTTGAACATTTAAACCGGAGAAGACTCTGTGGCCAGATGTGATGCCAAGAACAGTGAGCAATTATTGAATGAACATTTTGCAGCTTTGAATGGATTAAGTAGAGGCAACACCAGATCCAAGATTCTTCCCTGCAAACACAGCCATGCTGTGTCTGTGTGGCAGCCAGAGCTGATCCTGTTAGCCATGGTTGCTGGCCTCCCTTTCTCTTGCTGTCTTGCACACCTACGTGACACTTCTGAGTCTGCCTCACAGCACTGCATGTTTGAAGTGACGCATACTCTTAGGCTGAATCTTTAGTCTTTCTGTTCTGAGAGCTCAATTCCACACTCACAGAACCTGCCAAAACCAAAACCTGCCAAGCAGCAACTAATTAGAAACCATTAACATTACAGTCACTTCAGAAATGCTCAACACCTCTTTGCAGAAGGCTTTGGGACATCGAGTTGGATATGAGGCCAATTCTTGTTTCACAAAGAGATTATCTCTAGTGTGGAAGTGAGTTTTAAAATAACTAACCATTTACCCACAGCTAGTTCTGACTGCTGCCATTTTACTTGTAAATCTTTCAAGTGTTAGGGGATGGGAAACGGTCTAGGGATAAACTGTGCATGATTAAAGAAAAACAAACTTTCAACAACTTCTACTGTGATTTTTTTTTTCCCTTGTCAAATCAACTAGATGAGCATTTGCAAAACATGGGAAGCTGTTCTGGGACTTGAGATGTGCTGAGAGTGATTAAAAGCTCCCAGGTCCAGGAGCTGTGGGATGGAAGCAGAAGGGACAGCCATGTCCCTTCTTCTAATATTGTGTGAAGGTGTTGAGGTGCGTGCAGAGAGACAGAGAATAACAGCTGAACAGATAAGGAGTCAAATGTGTCAAAATATACAATTTTAAAGGATTTCTGAAAGTGCAGCTGAACCCAAGGACTTGAAGCAGTTGATCACACTTAAATTCTCTTAGCCATCGTTTAAGTGTATGCTTAAAGGATGTGAGTAATCCTCTGAACTACACCTCTGTTTAAAAGCAGTATATAATTAAGTGTCTTGATGATGTGCAATAACTGTCAAAGCATTCTGAGGTATCATAATAGCTTTTCTTTGAAGGTGAGCTCCACTTAAAATAAATTGGGTTGTTCCTTTCTCCTCTCTGTCTATCCTTGATTGACAAACCATGTCATTTTTTTCTTTTAATTTTAATTTTCTCCCACCTTTTCTTCTGCATGCTTGCATAAAAATTTCCTTCCAAATTGTCTTTTGTCCTTTTTGAGTATCTTCTTTCTACATCTCTCATATCTCCCATGCTTACCTTTTGTATCTTGGAAGCTGCAGTTGTACCAGCTCAAGTCCAAATCCTATAAAGATCTAAGTTTACATTTGAAAAAGATCAGCAAAAGAATAAATATTTCTGTTGTGCAGGGACATGTCATCATGCTTTAATAAAGATTTATGTGGTTCTGAGAGGGAGCGAACATCTGCACAGGGTTGGATGTATCCAATTTCATCATGCATTGCTAGAGCTCTTTCAAGTGACAGAAAAAAAATTTGTTGTTTACAGAACTATAGAAAAAGCAGCTTAAAATTGGACAAAGGTGATTCCACAATACAAAGAGAGGAATGAGCTCTAAAGGTCAAAATCTGTTGTCCTAACAATAATAATGGTTCACTGTGTGATTCTGGGCAAACCTCGTACTCCTTTTTTTCTCTGTTCCATGTTAGGAGGTACTTGCAAATCTTTAGATGGATCAAGCTAGTAGATCACTATAGAAAAGGAATACTTTTATAATATATTGCTTATCAAAGGTGAAAGTGGAACAGAGCAGCAAACATGCAAAAGTGCTACAGAATCACTGAAAATTTAACCAACACAGCAGAAACCTTCTCAATTGGCTTGGTGACTGCATCAGCCAATTCCCTTGGGACTCTGGGATGTATCTCATCAGGACCCATAGGCTCATAGATGTTCAGGTTCCTCAGGTGGTCATGAAGCTGATCGCATCTTACAGAGGGAGGGACATTGCTGCCCCAGTCCCCATCTCCCAACCCGTTCACTTAAGGGCTGTGTGAAGAGCAGCTGTCAGTGAGGACTAAGGCAAAAAAGTTGCTGAGTACCTCAGCTTTTTCCTTGTCCATTGTTACCAGCCTGCCTGTATTGCTCACTAGGTTGGGTATGCATTCTTTGACTTTCCTTTTCTGGTTGATGTCCGTATAGAAGCCTTTCTTCTTGTTCTTGGCACCCCTTGCCAAGTTTAGTTCCAGTTAGGCCTTGGCCTTCCTGACCCCAACGCTGCACAGCCTAGCAGCATCCCTGTACTTCTCCCAGTGCACTTGTCCCTGCTTCTACTGCCTGTGTGTTTTCTTCTTGCTCTCCAATTTCACCAGCATGTCAAACTGCAGGTGTTGTTCCGTAGTAGGATCCAGGCTGTAAAATGGTTCCTTCTGTGTTGGTCTCTGAACCATCTGACCGAGCACGCTGTGCAGATGGGCCAAGCACCAAGGTCCTGAACTGAATCATCGTCATGGTTGCAGATGTTTTATTCTGACGCTTCTCGTATACATGAAATGGAAGCAGAAAAAATTGAATTGCTGTGCTTCCTCTCACTTGTTCTCCAGTGTAATTTTGTAACTCATTTCTCCTGTAATCTTATCAAGTGTGAGAAGACTCCTGACTTCTCTTAACATTGTGCTTTGTACTTTCACAGGTAACCTTTACCCAAGCAGCTGTAATTTTCAGCGTGGATGATTTTCATAGCGCATCTCTTGCTTAGCATGCATAATACTCTTAACAGTGCTTTAAAAATGAGCGTTTGGATGACTAAATAAACAGCCCTGCTTCTAAAACATTTGTCTCCTGACCTCTGGTCTGCACAGAAAAGACAGAGGAGGACACGGGGAAGGCAGAAGACAACATGCTGATGTAAGCTGTTGTCGTACGGCAGCGGCCGTACTATTGCCGTTCAACAGAACCTCCAGGCACCAATGTACACCACAGGGAACACTGAACTGAAGGAAAATTGGAGGTAGCCAGCAAGAGTAGTTTTGGCCAAACTCTAGTGTTCATCTTGAGCATGCAGCATGGTATGATTTGAATGCTGAGAATGCAGAGAATGCTGGCCACCTTCTGGGAGCCAGTTCATTATTTCTGAGAGCATTGGCTTAGGAAATGATATCTAGGTTATTAAAAACCTTAATTTCAGTTCTAGAGGAAGATAAATGGATGTAAATGAAGGCTGGTTTTCTTGCCATGTGATGTTTGCTATTAGAAAACCAATTACACATTTTTACACTTTGTTTAGTTTTCCTCAAGCAAGAATATAATTTCATCAATACAAATAGATTTAATTTTTTTTATTAGTAGTTGTTGTTTTCTTCTTTTTTAAATTGCTGCACAATGTACAGATTTTTTTTTTTTCCACATACGCTATGTGGGGTTCAGCTGAACTCCACCACTTCCATGATCTGCTCTTTTACAGAAATATGTAGCATCTAGGATGTGGATGCATTATTCCAGAGATCTCTGGAGCTCTATAGTAAAAACGATGATCAGGTACATACGCTTACTTTGAGTGAGGTGTGACTGAAAACTCTCACCTGAGCACTGGTCATCTGTGGTGTCTGCGCTCTGTCCCATGTCTCAGGACAGAGTCATGTCCCAGGAAAAGAACTGCCTGGAAACTAGTCTTCCTCTAAAATCCTGTCCCTGCCAGCACTGTGGGGATGGCCAGTTTGGCCAAAGTAGCCTGCCTGGGCTGGCTTTCTCTCCAAGTCTCACAATGTATATGCCCGGATGTGCGAAGCCTTCTTGCCCCTCCATGCCCTCACGTGTTGCTCAGCTGTGTCCCTCACTGTGCTGTCCTTCACTCCCTTTTCCACTTATCAGGATCTGTGCAGCACAGACAAGCTGGGCACTGTGAAAACACTGAACAAAGCTGTCCCAAGCAGGACAAAAAGCACATGGTATTTCTGGTGTATTGGGCTGCATGGACAGTGTGACTGCCAGCTGCCAAATTCAGAAGTGGCAACCAAAGGCAGCAGGGATGTGACCATCACCTACGTGTGGCTCCAGGCTGCTGCAGTATTTCAGGATCATTATCCAATTGCTACCTGTGGCAGTTACTCAGTTCAACTTCTAACGTGATCTTCATTCTGATAAGCTTCAAAGATTTTCATGAACTTCAAAGCTTTTTATAAGGAATATGAAGAAGGAAGCTTGGCTCTGCCGTGATACCATGGAGGAAATAAAAATCTTCATGAGAACAGATTCCCAAGTTGGAGCTTTCTCAATGGGGAAGCTTAAACTCTCCATGAGTGGCAGGGGAAAAGCAGCAACTCCTTTTGCCAGGTCTGCAGTCAGGTGGCCCAACAAGTAACACTCAGGGTGTCCCTGTAGTTCTGGATTTGGGTGAAGCTTACAGCCCTGCCTTTCAAGACTGGATTTCTGACTATCAAGCTCTGATTTTATTTTAACTATGGTATCATTCAGAATTAATCTGGCAGGTAATTTTAGGCTTGGAAAACTAAGCTCGTCAGTCTGCACCATTTCAGCAAAGGCCTTTCCAGCTGGCAGAATGGGGCAGTCTGTTCCCCAAAAAATAAGCAGCATCTCTAAGTGCTGATTTTGACAGATGTTTAAGAGTAATACAGCTTGTGTATAGCTCTTTGCCTGAGGATCATGCTATACTCCTGTCAGCCCTGGTAGTCATCCCATTCCCTGCCTGTCTCACAGGAGGAACAGAGCAGTGACAACAGAGGAGATGCTGCAGCTGTCACACCTATTTACAGCTCCTTGCTCACTGATGTGAGGATAAACAAACTTGGTTTGTTCGTGCAGTTGCATGATTAGCAATTTATTTTGAAAGTTGGTCATTCGAAAAATACCAAGGCACAAGTAAAATCGCTCTGTCAGTACTTTCTGTGCAATTTACAACCCAGCGCTTGACCTGAGGCTTGTTCTTTCTTTCTGTTAACTTAAGAGTCAAGGTAAAGGCCACATTCTTACGTGGTGGAAGCATGTGCTTCTCCTCTGAGTGAATTTGTTCTAAGATGAAGTCTGTCTCTCCAAATGCAGGTACATAGCGATTCTTGTCCACTGTTGCCTCTTTAGCCTCTTTATTCCCTGGTTTTGTTACGAGCCCTGAGGTGATTACTTTGCATGTAGGCAGTTGGTATTTACTGTAAAAACGCTGTGTGAATTCATATTTGAGTGGATGTCTAAAGAAATAACAATTGGAGATTGCTTTCCTGTTTTGCTTGAAATCACTGGCCAAAAAAAAAAAAAAATTGAAAACATAAATATTTTCTCTTTGATAACCAAGAAACAATCACACCTTCCAGCATTGCATCCCCAGAAATGTTGGCATGAAACTGAATGTAATAGCTTGTTTAGTTGCTAAATATTTAAAGTCAAACAGCAGCCATTTCTAATCCAAGCAGTACATCAGAAAAATTGACAGGATTAAAATTTGTTTTTTGTTTTTGGGACCGAAGTGAGATAATCCTGGATAAACAGAATGAGGGTGAGATTCTAATAAGCCACGCAGAGACAAAATACTGAGGGGCATGGACGTTGTGTTCTGTCTTTCCCTTCTGTCTCTGCTTTCCTCCTCCTCAGAGCTACGGAGGGGACCACACACAAGAAGCATTTCATGCTGGGAACACACAGTCTGATGAATGGACATTGTCACTTAGCAGCTCTGGCTCCCAGAGATGTACAGTGCTACAGAGAGTTTTGTAAACAGGCCAATCTGTAGTCAGTGTTGATTACTGGGACTTACCGGTCCCTTAGAATTTCAGCTGTGTTTCTGAAGTGTGTGGGAAGTGGTGCAGTTATAATCTCAGCACCTACTGGGTGTTAATGCACAGACAGTGTTTTAGGGAATGTGACCTTAGAGATGCAGAGAAACATCCTGTGCTTCATTTCCCCTCATTTTGCGAGGCTGCATCCCTGCTGCTGCCTGTCCTTAATGTGCTGATGCAGCCCTGCACCCAACACCTGGGTGACAGCAGCTCGAGTATCTCAGCTGCCATCTGACCCTCCTTTGCCCAGCCATTGCTGTAGTTCTGTGATGCTGCTTCTCCTTTCCTGCCCACATCATCAGCTAGTACCAAGGAAGAATTGTTTGTCTCTCAGAACCACTAAGGGATATATTTATTCAATAACTGAAAAGCATCATCCTGTGTAGGATCTTGCACGTGGATTTGATGTCTCCTGATGTGGGTCTGCTGATTCATAATTAGCAAAGCCCTGCACTTCTCTAGAGGCACCAGACTGTAGCTTCCAAAACATGGCAGTCTGTGTATTTGACTTTTTTTTCTTTTTCTCTCACATTTTCCCTCCCGTTTTTCTAAATAATCATAAAGCAGACTTACTTTCATGAGCCCAGGATTGCTGGAACCTGCACTTCGAGCAGCACAACTTCAATTTATCTTACAAATATGCTGCCGTTCCTGCTGTAGGAGCATTTATTTCATTCTTGATCTGGGTTACATTTATTTTTGTGGGTCCAAATATAACTGCGGACTACACTGCCCAAACTCAGCCCTGGATTTTTGTGGTGGGAACTGTCAGCAAAACCATGAATCCGCCAGATTTTTACTATTTTTTTAAAATCTGTCTCACAGAAGTCCTTAAACAGCCTCTGAATCAGTCCTTTGCAAAATGTGATAATGTTTCAAAGAATTGGGTTGATGGGAACAATCACCATTGAAAGCCTGGAGGCAAAGCAGAGAGGTAAGGGCGTATGTGCATTCACATCATGTGAGTGGCTCCGTGTTTGTATGTCCCAGGCGGAGCAGTGGCCCTTGAGTGCTGAAGAGCATGTGGGGAGTGGATGGAGGGTCCAGCTGCTCTTCTGCTCTCCATCTGCTTCTGCCCACCAGCACGGCTGCCCTTGTCTTTCGGGGAGAAGGAGGTGCCTTTATACAGTAAACAGAAGGGGAGCCCAAGAGGAGGTTTCCCATGCACCTGCTGCCTTGTGTTGCTCAGGGGACTTCTCAGGTCCACATGTCTGCACAAACACATTGAGAGCTCTGTGCTCAGATCAGCCACAAATCATCGATGGGAGTAAACATGTGCCTTGTCTGGGTTAAGCATATACGTCCAAGGGAAAGCCATGCACGTGTTAAAATTGTCTTGTGTCTGAGACGTGTAGGAGAGTTGGAAAAACATGCAGGAATCACAGCCAGATGCAAGCCTGCTTGCTCTTGCTGCCTTGATCCAGCCAGTGCCAGGTGTGCTTTGTTGACAGCCCTTCTTGGGTTTTGAGTATTCCCCTCCTGTCTGCCCACAAACCATTTCGCAACTGCAGAGTCCATAAATGAAAGGAATATTACAAGCTGAGGAAACAAGTGACTGGTCAGCACTGTGCTCCTTCACTGGATGCAGAGCAAAGTGAGATTGCTATGAAAATATGGGAAACTGAAATAACCAGCCAAACCAATAAGCTTTTTTTTTTTTCTTTCTTAATTTCTGGCTTTGTCTGTCTCAATTAATTTCCTACTTTCAAAGGAGGACCATTTATAGCATAAGTAAATCTTCCTGACAACCATCTCATCCATCATTTTGTATTTTCTTTCCAGTAGCCATCTTCTAATTGTAGTTGGCTTGCAATGACCTCTTCCATTATCCTCAGAGGTGCTTTTTCCCATGTGTCCCCTCAATCTTGTGTGTACTTTCTTACATACAGCAAAATCATTTTACTGTTTATTCCCGAGTACCTTCTGAAAACTGTCCTGAAAAATGGCCGAATGAATGCTTATTTTGAAGGAATTCCATCTTTTTCTTAGGTGTGGAGAAAACTACTGTGTAGCTATTCTCATACTTGCATCTGTATGCGTCTGAAAGCTGTCAATCTACCATTGATCCATCTCCAAAAGTGCTGCATACTCATTGTCTGTTTATCCTCCCAGATGTCAGGTAGCTGCACCATTTTCCTCTCATCAATGAATTAGGTGACACAGGAGCTTAATACCATTTTGGTTGTATCTTATTTTGGACAACCCTCTTCAATGTCCTTCAAATTAGGGGTAAAGTCAAACAAAGAAGAGAGAATGAAAAATTCAGAAGGGTTGAATGGTTACACAGCTACATGGGGTAACCAGAGAACAATTCAGAAGCTAGCAGTTCTGGAGCCAGTGTATCCTACTGGTCCTTGTTTTAGTGCTCTCACCTCAGCAACAACATGAAGCGAAACTGATAGGAAAGAGTAATTCCTTTGCAGGTATCCTTCTTTGTGTAAAATTTCTTTCACTCAGACAATCTGAGTTCAAATGCTTCTTTATTCAGATGTCTGGCACGTCTCCCAAGCACCCAAGCAAGTTCTGTGAGTGGGAAATGACAACATGGTCGCATCCATTCTGAACTATCTGTACATACTGCTCTCCTTTTCTGTCAGTAAGGTGTGGTGGTGGTGGTGGGTTTTTTTGTTTTTTTTTTTCAACTGAGATAAAAAAAAAAAAAAAAAGCAATGTCATGCTGCTATTTATACATCTGTTTTCAGATCTGGATTTCAAAAGTACATGTTTAGATCCAGTTTTTATGCATCAGTTCATCACTCTACTAGCATAGTCCATTTCACGTTGTTGGTCTTTGTTTATCTTTTTCACCCTGTCACTGAAATTGCAGTTGTCTTTATGCATGCATGTTAAGGTGGGATAAATATTGTACGCTTTCCAGGACTTCTCTGCTCAAGTTTGTAGCTATTCTGTCCCTCTTCGTTTCACTCCATCTTTTTAAACAAGTCTCCTGAGCAAGCAGTAAGTTCATCTTCAGCAGTGAGAGTTTTTGTTTGGCTAGGTGAAAGCTGGATTTATCTAGCATGTTTTCAACAAATGTGTCAGTCCTGGGGACAGGAACTGTGTGTCTGTGCTGACACCTACATGCATGGAATATGTACGAGGGTATCTCAAAAGAGATGGCTGCGGACTTGAAGTAATTGAAGTCAGCACCTCTGTGTTAGATGTCAGATATGTTTGGAGTGATTTCAGTCCAGTTAGCATTGCTCTGGTTTTGATTCATTTATTTTCACTCTATGACAAACAGACACAGATTTAATTCTTCTGAAACCACGATACAAATTAATAGTTCATTTTTTATTAAAATTATGCTTAGCCTTTCTGGTAGCTTCTTTTCTTTCATACCCTTTTTATGTGACAGAACAAGATGGCCAACAGATACAGAGGGAAGATGCTATCTTATATGTGGTTTACATGCTTAGTCATTCAGGCCTCCTACCTGATTCTTTTCTTATCTTATAGCAGTACTTCATGTAAAAATGTTTGATTTTTCACGAAGACATATTGTTAACAGCAACTGAAGCATTTATTTTATTAAGATATTTCTTAATCTAGAAAAGATCACACTAACAAAGTTGATATAAAATGGATATTAAATTGATGACAAATTAGTAGATATGAAATAGATATAAATATGAAATTGATACCAAATTGATAGAGATGAGGATCATCATGAGAATCATCTCCTATTGCTACGAGATATGATTTAGTAGCTTAGTGGGTAGTAATGGTGACAGGAGGACAGTTGGACTAGGTGATCTTGTAGGTCCTTTCCAACCTTGTGTTTCTATGATTCTAACCTTTTGAGTACGTCAATATCACCATAATTCGCTCCGCCAGTGTCAAACTTTTCATGCACAAAATATTTCATTGCATTTCTGCAAAGGAAAAAAAAATGTCATCATCTAATTTACATTAATGAAAGCCTGAAATGTTAATGGAGACTTAATATCAAAACAGTATTATATTTTAATAAAGTTTAATAATAAAATAATACAATATTTTAATAAAATATATTTTTTTTAGTTTGTCAACATGTAATGGGATTGTCTTGCTCTGTTTATAGATGCTCAAGCACTTTTGACAGATGCTGCTGCCTTATCTTGCTTCTGCTACTGTAAAAACTGGACAGCAACAGGGAATCATCTGTGCACTTTTCATCCTGGGAATGCTAGGCAGGTTTTGACCAAAATCACGCGTGAGTTTAGTTGAGACAGATCAAAGGCAGGAATTGGAGTGATAAGAGAAGCAAAGCTTGAAGAAAAAACAGGGAAAAATAGGAGTGTAATGGGAGCTGGAAAGGGGAGATGAGTGAGATGGAAGAAAGGATGCAAAGTGAGACTGAAGTGAAAATAGTCTTTGCTCTGATTTCTGTTTGATTTCTTCACCACGCCCAACCTGAATAACTTAGCTATGTCTCTGTGTCAGGCTTAATTATAAGACTGTTTATTCTAGCAAAAGTCCATTTTATTCATTTTGTGAAATAGACATTTCCTTTTTTCTCTAGCTTAACCCCAATAAAAGATTGTGCTACAAAGAACTGATATGAGGTGATTACCTTTAGTAATCAGGACCTTTCCCCTGCTATAGCCCATACATGATGTTTTCTGAAGAGAATGGGCATGCCCTTGTATTTAGATACTTGGTGAAATGTGTTTTGCTGATCTAAAGAAAAATAACTGTAGGAATAATTCTTCTTACAAAAGTAGTGGAACAGCTTGCTAGATTTTGAGTTTGCTCGGTGTTGTGAAGCCACTGGTGCACTAGGACTGCTGAGACATTAGCTATAGACAAGAATGATTAAAAATGAATATTAGAGTATCATCAGTCCGTTGCAGGTCACAGTGGCTTTGGAGGTAGAGGTGAGCTGAACTCTGATAATCTGTGATCTGGAGGATTTTCTGAAATTCATCAATTAATCTTGGGTTAGACATTGAGAAAATTCAGGGAACCTTGAAGCATGAAAATTAAAGCAAACCAGATAAGGCAAGAAGACACCTAACATGGATCAGAGGGAAAGATTAAGGTCTGCAAAGGAAATTAGTCCCTCTTTTACTTTTTCTCATGCTTCATTTGTAAATAATCAGATTTGTAACAACATCTTTTTTTGTTCTAAAACAAATTTTTTGACTGGATGGTTTTGCTGCTGTTCTCTGCAACTGAGCAGATTCTTACTCAAAACCAGTCTCATTTGGAGCCTTCATAGGCCATGTTCAATTGGCAGCCCAGGCTTGGTCCTGAGTAATAGGTAAGGATTTTCTTGGAACAAGATGTGCTGTACTACTCATTGAAAGATGCCAGGTCAGTCTGAGGGCAGATATGACCCAATGATATTTTCTAAGTAATGAGTCATGCACTTTAATGCTTTCTAGAAATTCTTTTTTCTTCTTTTTCTTTTGCTCTGTGAGGTCAGCAAGACTAGAATGAATTGTTAATGTTCCTCATTCTTTTGTTTTTTTTTTCTTTTTTTTTCCTTTTCCTTATGGTACAACTTCAGGTAGCTAGAAACAGAATAGATGGGTAGTGGTCAGATTTAGAGGGAATGTGGTTTTACAGGGAGTATGGTTATCCATAGGCAGTGGTACTGATGGTATTTTCAAGATGAACATTTTCCATGTGTGGAAACACAAATGGCACCTGCACAACAGGACTTCAGAGATAAATGGGTCCTAATGGAAGGAGAGACATGAAAGATAACCCTTGTCTTATGGCTTGCTCAGGCATCTGAGCAACCCTACTATCTTTGCGGCTGACGTGTAAAATCCAGGCTCTGCTTTCACCTTGGAGATGATTGCACTGTGTTTTTAACAGTACTGGTGGAATTTATTGCCTTGTGGGAAGGAAAATGCCAGCATAACCAGAGCTGCAATACACAGCCTGGCATCCCTACTTGGTATATGAAGAAAATATTTAATATCAGCAGTGACACTTACGTGGATGGATATAGGATTGTTAGTCCTTCTTTTCATGCTAAGGCTTTGTCCACCCTTAGAAGTGAAGGAGAGAGACAGAAAGTTGTTGTGTTTTTGGTTTTTTTTTTTTTAAACTCTATTTCCTCTTCTTTCCCTGTCTGAGTGGTAAGAACAAGAAGCTCTTCTTGGTAAAACTGAATGAAACGTTCATGAAAGCAGTGCTACATAACTCAAAGTCTCTTACTGCTTCCAGACTTGAGATCTTTTTTGATGTATTCTTATCTGAGCTTGTAAGATCCAAATTTGAGAAACATAGCCTCAGAGTAGGGAATGAGTATTCATTTCCCATCTCAGTCTTTCTGAATCTTGTAGCAAAAAATTGAAGTTATCCAAGGCCCGCTGTAAAATCTTACAGAACTTATATCTGAAGCTTATAATTTGAAAAACTTCAATTGCAGGAGATTTACTCTGGGCCAATGTAAAGTGCACACAACGTTTATGGCTTCCCAACAGATTGTCTTCTCCTGCACATATTTGTGACATACCCCTTCCTCATGTCTCCTTGCCTATCTTTGACTCTCCTGTCATCTTTACAGCAGTGTGTGATGACCCAGAAAACTGGACCAGGGAGTGCAGAGGAGGACCACACCGGCTTTCCAAGCCACGGTCAGGAGGGCCATTGCTTTTACATGCAGAAGCTATTACAGGCACCAGCACAATCTGATGATTATTCCTCTCCCTGTTAGAATTACTGAAAGCGCATGGCACAGTCTGGTTCTCGTATCTTGATTGCAGTATTTAAATATCCCTGCTGGACTAAGCTGGGTATTGGATTTTGTGACTGTACTTTAGCTGTGTCTTGTCAGTTTTGCCTGCAAGCGTATAAACCCTGCAGCCCTCTGAAATCGGTGACATGATTGTGTATGACAGTCATTAGTGGTTGAAACAGAAATCTGTCTGCAAGCATCTGCTTCGAGAGAGCCAAATAGAATTAAAGTTTAACCAAGAGCATTTGCTCTTTTATTTACTGGGACCCAGTCCTTCTTAGAGATCATAGTCACATTTCATGCAGTCCTCCTGAGGAGGTTTGACTTGCTGCCTTTTTGTGTTTTGTATAAGTGTGTTTGATATCACAGGGTTTTTTTTAGAGACTTACTTCAGGATACTGAAACTCTACCTTTTTGAGTGTCTTCAAGATTCGTCCAGCAGGAATCCTCTTTGGTTTCAGGAAGTTCTGAAGGGGCAAACTCTACATTGCTGTATCTCACTCTTGTGTTTCCTAGCATAAATGAGGTGAAAAAATGAGTGATTTTTTTTTTTTGCTTGTTATTCCTCCAAACTGATATGTTATTGCAATAAACATCAGTATAAGGCTAATGAAAAGAGCAGAACTGGGTTCAGTGAATGCAACGGTTTAATTTTTGCATACGTATGGCAGGCATGGATATGCCGTGCACAGATAAACAGATAAAGGGTATCCAACAGCAGATGTTAGATCTGTTACATCTTAGTGTAAAGAGACACTGGTAATTGTAATTACTAGTTATAGTAGCAGATGAATTATATTGTAGTGAAAGTATCCAGACAAGACTGGGACCTCAGTGTGGTAGGCTTTGTGTAAAATAAAACTAAGCAAAACTTCAGTGAAGCTCAACCATTTCCCAAGAAAAAAATCCTGAACTTTTTTAAAGAAGTTAGAACATAAAAAATAGATAAAAGGACACTTTGCCAAGGTATTGATTCAAGCAATGGCAAAGATGCAACTAAGAGCTCCTTGATGAGCGCCAATCTGCTTGCTCATGGTGCCCACGATGTCTCAAACTGGTCTTTTTCAATTGGGTGGCTATCTATGGTGACTAGTGTTTCTGCACCCGGTAGAGCTTTTCCACTGGCTTCTATAAGCCTTGTAGATTGTATTATGATGAAAACATGTCATATTAATCTTTTAAATTTGGTGTGTTTGTTTTGTTGACAGCTTGAATTCATACTAGTAGTCTAGAAATATAAGAATTTAGGAAGACTTGCAAGTTTTCCACACAAGCCAATCTGGGAAGCTTTGTTTGTATGTGTGTTTAATTTTCTACTTCTCGAAGTCACTGGTCTCTGAGCTGAGCTGGAGCTTATTCTTGTGTAGCTGGTGGTGAATTTTTAAGCTGGGTGGTCCTCTTGCAACAATGTATTGCATTTTATCAGCGACATTTCCATATTGCTGTTTTAGCAACAGGATTAAATGTGATTTTATTCTGTAATTAATTCTATGTACTAGCCATATAGCCGTAAGTAATGTCTTTCCTTAACATAGAGGAACTTCAAGTAGTGGTAAACCACAGATGAAGGGAATTATGTTCTCTTTTAAGGATCTGCAGAGATCAGTTTTGTATAGTCTCTCCAGTCAAGGAGTGTATTATGTGATATTACATCATGGTTTCCAATTTATCTTCAAGGGAGAAGTAGATCAGGTAATGAATGTTCTAGGAGGAAAGCACTCTGAGCAGCATATGTGCAATTATGGAGTGCTAAGAGATCTCAGAGAAATATTGCATAAAATGTTGTCTTGGGTACAGGGCTACCAATAAATACGGAGAAAACATTATTTCATTTGGGAACATTTTAGACTTTCTAATTGATCTCATTTTAACTTGAGTGAACACGCTCTTCTATTTGTTATGGTCATATATTTGTTATCTGTAACTTGTGAGAGACTTGTGACTCTCAGGGCGCTTTCAAAATGAGAAAATGAGAAAATTGGTTGAAAGAATTAACAATTTTTAAAAAAATCTTTCTCTTCTCCTCTGCCATTCCTTGTATTCTTAATTTATTGTTTCAGTTACCTCTGATATGAGTCTTTGTGGACAATCTTAGGTGTATTTTTGTTTGCTGCTTTTTATTGCAGCTCTGAAGTCTTAAGTGTAACAATTGAGGTGGGAATAAAGAAATAAGTTTCTGTCAGCACCTAACAATGTAAAAATTTCTTGCATAAGCTTGCAAATGGGCAATGTGTGCACTTCCTCGATTTTAAGAACTTACCTACGTTCCTGTACTTTGCAAATGGAGAACAATAGATGTCTTCTAAAGGGAGGTCCCTGACACCCAGTTTAAATTTCTAAATTTGCCTCCTTTTGGCTGGATGGTGAGTTTGAGAATGTTTTTAAGGAGAATACTTCTCTGGTTGCAAACCAAGTGGAATGAACCTCTATGGTTACTGTTTTCTTTGGGCATCCGTTGCAATCCTTTTTCTCTGTGACTTCTTCCTCAACTCTCAGTACCTTATCATCTTACCAATTTGTCTATGCAAGACAAAGTACGGTAGTATGGGATGCATAAGTCTCCTGGAGGTATTTTTGAAGTGGAGCTCTTCAGTTCATCATTTCAGAATGTTAGTGCTTAAAGATGAAAGGGATTATTGCATTTTAACCCATGCCAGATATTTGTACTTTTGTTACTGAAGGACTACAGTGCTGCTTATTCTTCTGTTGTATTTTTGACAAGTGATATTCAGCATGAAAAGGGTTGAGCTGCAATTCTGAAGACTTTGTCACTGGTAGTGTGTGGGTAGGTGGATATCTGCCATGCTGCTGGGGAGAGGGAGAGCCCTTTTTGTCTCCAGGAACCAACAACCTCCAGAATGTTTTAGGGCGAGCTCAGATAAAATTTCTGCCTTTATGTTTCTTTACAAGGCTTCCCTTATTAGGCAACCCAAGTGATTTCAAAGGCTGGACTAAATGGTGCAGGGATATCTCAAAATTTCATTTTTAACTGAGCAGGACCTGTATCAGAACCAGTGGCTTCTCAGTGAGAATCTTTCTGACCTCTCAAATTTCTGATTCTTTCATCATTTCACAAAAAAGGTCTGTCAACCTGACTTCAGTGCCAGGGATGGTCATAGAGCAGATCATCTGGAGTGCCATCACTGAAGAACTCAGCTATGTTGGGAACTGCACTGTCTTGCACATGCTAAAGTCTCTCATAGCTAGGTGTTACACTTCAGCCAAGTATTTTTTCCAACTGTTTTTATAGGATTTGTACTAAGGGCTTAATAAAACAGGCTTATTGATTTTGGTGCAGTTTGCTTACCTTTCTTTTTTGCTTTTTGCATTCTAGTTGTTAAAGCTCATTCTCACTCTTGGACTGCTTTTGGCTAGATTGGTTATTTTACAGTCGCATATGTGGGTGCAAGATACCACCACAAAAATCTGTGCGTGGTGTATATGTTCTTGCATGAGCAAGTGAGTTACGGTATAAGGGTATGTGTGTGCACTTGTCTGGCTCTGAATACTGTCTCCTAAAGCACCAAGGTATCCCTTTGCTATTTTGTTGTTTTGTTGCTTTTACCATCTGAAGTTCAAAGGGCTTGAAACTTCAGGTTTGAAGAAAGGTCTTTTCTTTTACTTTGCCTGTCAAGGCCTTTGACAAACCCTTCTTGAACATGGTACCAGCCCATTTTTCGATTATTTTTTGACACCCTTTACATGAAAGACTTTTCAACTGTTGCATTGTGTTGCTGGTAGTTATTCTGTACCTGAGATGTGTCAGACTCAGGGACAGCTATCAAGCTCAGGGACAAGAACATTTATATTCTGTTTATTATGAGTGCCTTAAGATGCTTGCACTGTCAAAACATTGCTACAAAGACTCCAGGATGCCAGGGAATTGCAAACTTGCATCTTCTATAAAGCTTGAGAGGCCACAGAACTCCTCTGACTCCCAGAACTTTTTCAGTTCTCCAGACCAGCAGTGATTCCATAGTTCAGATTACAGTGAATAAAATGAAGAAAAATAATGCAAATTCAATAACTCTTGCCTTCTGCTCTCTGCTCACCCTTCCATAACACAGAAATAAATGAAGTTTTTTTCTGTAGTCATTTTTGTGTAGAAAAAAATTCTTTCCCAAGGAAAACTGTTACATATTCATGTTTTTTAATTATCCTGTGCAGTCCCACCAACTGCAACAGTTCAAAGTACAAATACTGAATTGCAAGTAGAATAAATCATACGTTCATTTGTGCCCATCCTGTGCATATGTATATAAACAGTCACAAAGGAGCGCTACTTTGCATACACATATATAGACTCACACTTACCTAGAGAGATAGCATCAATGTATAATTTATTATATTTTTCTGTAATGTTCTTTGAACTGTTTGAACAGTTTTAAACACAACACAGATGGCTTAGCTGTTCTGTTTTTTTTGGCATGATAAAGATGTCATCAGCTGCTGTCTAGTTCAGCCACACTTAATCATCCCTTTATGGTCGCAGTACATGAGCAAAACCTAGGTTGTGAGAATCTGGGTTTGTGAAAACATATGGAATATTTGGCTCTGAGGAAGGCTTTTCTTGCACTTTGATGAAGGCTGTTCTCACACTTTGATGAAGGCTTCTGCCCCTCAGAAGAGCTAGTGAAATGTCTTATAAGGGTGCTGCTCCTCTACTTCAAAGCTAAGTGATCCAGGCTTATTTAAAGCCTTTTGCAAAATGTGTTTAAACTATGTCTGTTGACTTTGCACCAAAGTGGATGAGAAACATGTTAATTCTCTTCCTTGAGCTTTGCTGTGGGAACAGTAAATTCTAGAAGATGGCTGGAGCAGTTGCCTGCTGGCACTTGCCTGATTCTTAAGCACTCAAGATTTACAGGTGATCAAGCTCTTAGCCTCTTCTTGATATTCAACCTTGGAAAGACAGTTTTCTTAGTGCTATGTGTTCCTTCTCAAATTCCAGAAGTTAGGAAATTGTCAACATTTTTTCACATTCTAATTTTTATTCTCGTGTGTACTGTATGCTTACTTCACTCATGAGACAAAAATTCAAGATTAGTTTTAAAGCACACTAGTGTGGTTTCTTCTTCGAGTGTAAGCCACTCCTGAAGCATTACAAAGTTGAGAGGGCTGTACAGTCTATAGGTTGCTCCAGCCATATGTTGAGCCTGGTATGCCTGATGGAATCAAGAAGTATGGCAGTCTGCCAGATGTTGTTATTATATCAAGTGAAGTGTACACAGTAGGAATAACATTTGGCAGTCCTCCTTTCTTCCTAGAAGCTGCTCTGTATGCTTTACTTGACCTTCCTGCCTGATGCTGCTTGTAAGGTCTCCATACATGAAGAGGATTAGCACTGTGTCCGCTTTTCCTACCTTTTTTTTGTCCATCTCAACTGGAACGCATCATGTTTGTTGACTCAGGCTTTTTGTGCATCTTGACCTAGCTGCCAAGTAAGCAAGTAGAAGTATTTATAAAAGTATGCTTGAGACATCTCAGATATTCTATCAGCATACCTTAGCCCTGCCTCTTTTTTCTTTTTAAAAATGTGGTGCAATGTGAAAATTAAAGGGAAGGAAGAAATATTGGACAAAAATGACACATAGCCCAAATAAAATTGCTTACATTGTTATCAATTTTCTCTCTCCTCTGTTTTTTGAGTGAGTCTGATAGCTTATATAAACTTTAGGAAAATAATGATTGTGGGTTCACTTGAGACTGTTAAACTATTTTAATTTCCATTTTAAGGCTTTCTGTTGGATGCCTGAAAGTATTTTGCATGGGTGAATTAATCTCTGGAAGTGATCACAGAATGATTTTTTTCCCCAGTGGGTTTTCATTATAATGAGAGCACTGGCCTCTTCTGTTATCATATTTGAGGATTGATTCCAGGTGGCTGCCTCCAAGGTGCTGAAAATGAGGCATTTATATCCCATCATTCGGTACAGCAGAGCTGCAGTGGTAGTGATTACTTCCCTTAATAGGCAGATGTATCCCAGACTTTTGTAGTGCAACCATCATTGTGTAAAACATCAAATGTATAGTTTGAAAGCTTTTGAGATGCATGGAATAGTAAATAATTTCTCTTATGAAATACAGCTAAGCTGTATTATGCCTGTTGGTGTGGTATAGCTAAACCTCAGCCAATTAATTTTTCATGGACTGTGTAGCAGGAATTGGAGCTAGCATGCAAGATTTTTCTTCCCACTGGGTTTTGATTTGAACATGATCAGGGTATACAACACAGAGGAAATTGCATGCAATTATATTTTTGTCTAGAGGGATAAGATGATGTCCAAAGTATCCTAGGTCTAACTGCCTGAATACCTGCCCCTTTAAATTCTTTTAGTCTTTGTGAGAAACATTGTATATTGAAATATTGAATATTGAAAGATACAATCATATACAGACTCACTGCATTTGCCCTCAAATCTAATGATTTTCATCTGGAACTAGTTCTAGTTCCAAAATTGTGTTGTTGCTTCCATTTCTGTGAATAGCTGCTAATTCCCATCCTTCTCCCATCGCTACACCACTGCCTTCTTCCAAGGAACAGCCTAAGCATCTTGTTAGTCTAAGGGAGAGGGAGCAGGAATAAAATTAAATGCAGTGGTCAGCCCCTTTTTTTGGCTATCAAGATATCTTGGCCACAATAATAAATTAGTCATGAGGCATTGACATTTTATCACGAATGAGCATGACTTCAAAGACCACAATGGAGGAAGGGCTTGTGCAGCCCTTTTTCATGTTGAGAAATGGGATTAGGCTTCATTTAGTTATTCCTACGCACCTGCTCTTGAGCTCTGGTCTATGGTTTTCTGCTTACACCTCCTCATTTGACTTTCTGTTTCTGGTGGGAATGCTTTTTCCTCTCACCGATACGGAGCGTCATTACAACCAGCTTGTGTTACACTTTTCCTTTTTACCTTCTAGAACTGGATAGCCACTTACTCTCCCTGTAAGAACAGCTTAAACTTCCACTGATACCATGGAGCTGTGCACTTGCTTCCAGCCAGCAATATCTCCAGCAAAGCCATCCTGTAAGACATTGTACTGTAGGCAGTGTTCCTTTTTTTTTTTTTTTTCCCCATATCGTTCCTCCTCCCCCCCCCCCCCTCAATATAGAAAGTTAAACTTGACACCACACATATTGTCATTCCAGCCTGGTGCCATTCCAGCCTGGACAAGAGCAGAAGACTGTACAAGTCCAGTTAAATCCATTAGTTTGGTCTTGAAGTGACCAATGCCAAAACTATCAGAAGATGGTGCAAGAAACCCTCCAGTAGGTAGGATATTCAGCACCTTATCCAATATGATTAGAGAAAAATGATACTCAGAAGTTTGGTGTTTGAAGTCTTTCTAGAATTATGTTCAGTATTAAACTGACACAATTCTGCAGGTTGCTCTTATCTCTAAAGGAATTTCTGCTCTCTCCATGGTCCCCAGTGTGACTACAAAAGGTGCAAAGATCCTCTATTCTGTCAGTCTTGATAATTGTGAACAAATTTGAAACTCTCCTACTCATTATAACATTGATGGTTAGATTTGTAGCTTTCTACTGTGTTTATCCATATTGATAAATACTTCCCTCTCTGGTTCCCCTCTGTCCATGTTTTTTCTTCTACGTATGTATGCACCTGGAAGCATGAAATCTGTAATTGTCTGTAAATAGCTGCTTCTCTAGCATAGTATCTCCAATAGGATGCTAGCCTCTATTGTATTACAATGATGAAGAAGTTCAGCTTGTACTGATACTTGAATAGTTGTTCCTGGCACATCCAAATAATTTAAAGGATGTCATACTTGACTGCACTGCACACTTTTGTGGTATTCACCACCACCTCCAATATAGAGTATACGTATTCATAATTTAAATTATATATAACTTAGATTTGAAGCCTCTTCATACATTTTTTTAATTTCTGTTGAAAGAGGGAGCAAAGCTCCCTCTTTTTCTTGATACAGCATTGCTGGCATTGGCTGGAAGGAGAGGAGGAACACTCGAGACCAGGGGTGGGATGAGAAACTCCTTCTCCATTTCCATTTGAGACTTATCATTTGTCAGCAATAAAAGCTTATGTTTATTCCTCATCTTTCACATTTGGAAGATGAGATCCAACAGCAGCTGGTTGGCACTAATAATAGTTAATTTGAAATCAGTAGGTTTCTTTGAAATAATTAGAGCTATTTCAAGAAGGTATTAGGCAGGTGTAGGTTGTGGGAATGGAACTGCAATGTGTCACTAAGATATCTTGCATGCTATATATGAGAGTGAAAAAAATCAGGCTGGAAACACTTTCATGCTAGTTATTTGCACTGTTTCTTTCAGCTGGTTCAGCAGAATAATTTTGTGCTGGTAGGTGCTCCAGTCTGCACAAGGCGTGTTCTCTTACAAGGCACTTGAGGTGTGGCTGTGCTTAGGTACAAAGATCTAGCTGAGCTCAGTCCCATCGGATTACCTTAGTTAAGGCAAAGCAGCTTCTACAGCTAAGAGCAAACTCAGAACTGGAGTGTTTGCTGCAGCTCTGGTCATCTTCGGATGTTCCTTCCTGAATAACTAGGTACCTGTTGGACAAGGCAACTCCTAGTGTGGTCAACAGCAAGGCTGAAACTTGCACCTCTGGCCTCTGATAGGGCTGATAAGGGACAACTTTGAACAGTAGTCTCATCTAAAAGGACAAAAAGACATATCTTGCCTAGCAGAAGTCAGGAAAAGAGTGAAGGAAATAATACATAGGTCCTAGGAATATGGTGAATTGGAAAAAAAGTAGAAATTGATTGGAATAGTGTAGACAATTTGTAATGGGATTAAAAATAACGTGTAAGCCTGATGTTTTCAATTTGGAGAAAAATTCTCCATTGCCACTGGTAGGGTGAGCATTTTGACAACTGTGTTTTGAAAATAAGCAGCTGTTTTTCTTAAGCTTGTCAACCTGAGACTGTGTTCGGGTGAAGCAGAGATCTGAATTAATTAAAGTGAGAATTTGAAGTTATCTGCATAAAGCATTTACATGGATCCTCCCCCTTCAGAATTAGACCTCTTTAATTACATTAAATAAGATTTGCCTTAGGTGCCTTTCAGTTCTGGTTGTGTAGGGGTTTAATGCATTTTAACTAATCTGCTTTTGGTGAACATCAAATGACTGTCCTGATTGTCACCATGTACCCAGTTCTTGTGTGGTAGTAAGATGATCTTCTGGCAAATGGTGGATGGAAGAAATTGGCTCTCCAGATGTTACTGGTAAATAAATAACAGTGAGGAGTTTTTCATTTGCATAATAGTACATGCATTAGATGAGGAGAATTACATATATGCATGATTCTGTGAGAGGCAAGAGACTTAGTGTGGGGAAAATGTTGGTCATGTGGGATATCTCTTTAATGAAAAACATTTATTTTAAATGAGCCTAAGAATTTAAACGTGGTTATGATACTTTTGTGTATTGCTGCCATCCTTGTCAACTACATTAGTCAGATGGATTTGAGATTGCAGCTAGGTTTTCAGATACAAATATCCACTGCAGCGATCCCATGCTGCTAGGCCAGAATGAAATACCCATTTCTCATTATGTGTTCAGAATACATCATCATGTAAAAGTATGCTATCTGAAATTTAGCCTAAAAGAAACTCTGAAAATTTAGATATTCTGAAGTAACAGCAGGGATTTTACAAAACAACATCTGAGCTGGGATGGTATTTCATGTATCAGCATCCTGTTCCCAGAGAAGTTTGCGGCCAAGACTAAGGTCCAGTACGTCTGTCAAAGACACTGCTGAGGTTTTCTAACTTCTGGAAAATGTCTACTGGAAGATTTAGCTGTGCTTTCAAATCTCTGTGCTGAGCCTGGGTTCCCTCTAACATATCAGGGACTGAATGTTGTACTTTTCTAGCTGACTGCAAAATGACTATCCCCTGATTCTCAAAGAAATGGAGCAATGTTATTGCTAAATGATGGATTTTATGTGATGTTACTTAAGAAAGCTATCATTTTTAGACTACTGGTAACTGGGACCTGCCACATTTTCTTTCCTTCATGTGAATCATTTTAGTTATAAAACAGGATTTTTCTGCCAACTGGCAAATGTATCACGTAGCTTTTCAAGAGCCTTGTTCTGCTCCTGCTGACCCTTGAGCATCCTCTTGGATGCCAGCAGGAGGCATTCGGCGCAGTGGGTGTTCTCATTACCACTCGACATTTTGTTGTTTGGTTTTCTGCCTGTTGTTATTTAATGATTCAAATCCTTTCTTCGCCACTCCCAGAAGCCATTTAGCAAGAGATGTACCATGAACACTACTTAGCTTTATTGACTCTGCAAAGAGTTTCATTTCAGAGACATGCTACAGCACTCCCTTTTGCCATCTGCTCCTGCCCTGTCCCTCACTGTCACATTTCCCAGTTAAACATTTGCCTGGTCTCCTCACCCAGTGATTTTGGGGAGGGTGGCATAAGTGCTGCACAGCTTTGCTCCAACAATAAAACCCTGTCTAATGTCAGTGACGTGGGTGAAGTTGTTGGCTGAAATAAGTTGTTGTATTTTGCGGAGGCACAGATGGGCAAGTGGAGCAAGGACAGGACGTGCTGCAGGGTTTCTGTACAGTTTGTTACAGGCACTTCACATCTCTTGTTAGTGTCGGATGTGGATGTCTCACAACCCATAATGCTCAAATTAGGCTGCAGAGGAAAGATACTGTACCTTTAGGGAGAACAAAGACATCAAGGCTAAGGATGAGATTCATCTTACTGAAGTTAATCTACCAAAGATAGATCACCAGTTGACATTTTTCCCTGTGCTTCCCTCTCCAGTGGAGAGGCAGCTGTGTTTCCCACAGCTGATGTGCATGATGCTAATTACTGGGCAACCTTTCCTGTTCAGTGGCAGCAAGAGGCCAGATTAAGAGGTGTGCACAGCTTTAGATGAGCTTGAGTGGTGGCTGCCAACTTCGTGGTAGCAAAATTCTTTCAGATTTATGAAATCCAAAAAGTAATAGCATTGGGTTTACAAACTACCTTACCTGAGAACAATTGAAGACCATAAGATGTTATGGGATAGGATCGGATATACTTGTCCTGTTGTGCTCTTACTCTTTTCCTGAGCATTTAGGGCCCGTTTTGGAACATAAAACCAGTAACAGAACAGAAAACGAGCTGTCAGATACTTCATTGCCATTCCTGTGTCCTTACATGAGGCCATTTCATCAATGAAAAGGGGAGAATGCATGTTTAGTAAGAAACAACTTTTCAAGCAGGAAATGAGCAGTGAAGTTTATTTCCAGATCCGTGGTGAAGTGCCACTGACCTACAAACAGAAAAAACTGGAAGTCAGTTTTTCGGAAAGTGCCTGTGCCGGGTGTTGAGCATCAGTGCTTTATGTCGGTCACTGCAAGCCTTTTGGAGACTCAGATGAGCTGTTTCACCATGTGTTCCTCTCAGATGGTGCAAACAGCTTGTTTGAGCCTTGCACAGAACGAGGACACTCAGATCTGACATCGCTTGCAGTGCGGTGTGTAGCTGTGCTGCTACACGCGTGCTCCCTGACCCTGTGACAGCACCATGTGGGCCAGCAGAGTGGAAGCTTGTCTGCTCAAATAACTCACAGAGGGTAGAGAACATGTGGCCCAAAAACCAGATGTCACTCATTGGAACAGTGCTCACAACCTCCCACAGTCTTGGGATGTACTTGGGATGTATTTACCTGTACCCCTATGTCTTTCATGAACAATCACCGGGATGGTTGCTCCAGCTGAAAGGCTTTTTAGATTGATCAATGTACATGCTGATGCCATTAATGGTTGTCTAAAAAGATTGAGCATTTTGCTGCCACTGTGGTAAATATATGCCAATCATTTGCTACTTTACCTAGTGTCTTCATAGCTAAGTGGCAGTATTTCTGCATGAATGTATTTGTTGCGTTTGAAGTCAGAATTGCCTTTTATGGCAATATCTCTGTGTGAAAAGGAATTCTGATCAAACTGAACAGAGCTTTCCTTATCAAATCTCAAGACATAAAGGAAAAGTTGGTGCTGTTGGATTTAAAACATCAAGCAGGGCTTGTTTCAAAATGGAAGCTTTCGCTTTCTTTAAAAACACAGTGTTGAAATTAGAAGCAAAAAAATCTCAGGTGCAGGGGGAATGTACCAGACGTGACTTTTGCAATTTCCTGTTTGGTTTCTTGCTTTTGTATAATCATATTTGCTTTCAGAGAAAATTCTTTTTAATGTGGATTGGGAAGCATGACGTAACCATTGTGGTCTTTAATCATTCTCTGTTTTATTTTGAATATGACACAGTATTTTCTAGTACAAACAAAATCTGTTCAGCAGACAGCTTTGAAAGAGAGACTGTCTTGTAAAATGTTCTGACTATCAGGAAAAAAGAGCTGCTGTGTTGCCACACTTGAAAAATTCTTTGCTCTAATTTGTAGATTACAGCTGCCACTGTGGAAGGGGATAGGTGGCTTATCCTTGAATCCCCTACTGTGCAGCAGCCTCCATAGCACAGCTGCAGACACCAAAGTGGGGTGCAGTTCGGTACCAAAGGGAGAGTCAAAATGCAATGCAGGATTTGAAGGACAAAGTGTTCAAAACCACCAGTTTTCCAGTCCAGTGAGTACTGGGCATGGTCATTTAGTACTCATGGTATAGCAGCCTTCTGTGATGTGGCTGAACGAAGGTAAGACTGGTTCCTCTGTTATTCATAGGCCATGGTGATGTCAACAGCATTGTCCTGCTGCTAGCTGTAACAGTACTACCTAGTACTGAAGAGGGGAAAAATTGTTTTGTTGCTACTGAGCCAGAGACTCTCTGGTTTCAGCTGCAGAGGACAGCCCTATTGGGAAAGGTGAAGAATAATGATGTCAAAAACCCAAAAAGGTTTGCAAGTGGAGAATGGAGAACTTTTCCTGGTACCACAGACAAATCCACTAAGAACAGCAAAGAAACTTTCCCCTTCCCCAGTAGAAGTCTGAGGTGGGGGAGGTGTTGGAAATTTGTCACTAGCTCCATTACTATGGAGCATATCATAATCAAATTTGAAGTTTTCCAGTGTATAGATTTATAAATTCTTCAGTCTGATAAATCACACATCACAGGTTTGTTTTGCAAATGGAGTTAGTGCACTCAGCACACTCCTTCTCCTTTACTGTACCAACTTTTGCAGTTAATATGTTTTTGCATTTATGAATTTATTATTGCATTTATAAAGTTCACTTCTAAGCCATACATAAAGAGGGCAAAAATTCCCTGCATCACATCCTCACTGTGCTTGCTTGATGCCTTTGAGCAGTATGACTCCGTTGCTGGTAGTCACAAAACAATTATGGTGCTGTGCTTTGGTATGTGAGTGCTTTGTGGGTAACTGCATCTGTTCTTTTCAATTTCTATTATTGTGTAGGTTGAGTTGGAGCCTGCATGCAAGTTATAATGTATATTACATGCAATATACATAGGTTTCCTTCAATACTATTCATTCTAACAGAAACAGAAGAAATAGTGTGAAGTGTGTGTATGATATTCCTGATAGCTAGCACCATGTATATGATATCTCAGCGACTGTGCAGTTTGGCTAGTGGGTACCCTTTTGTAATGACTTTGAGATCAAACAAATTCAAGTATTGTCTTTCAATCTAATTTTGCTATATCCTTCTTCACAGCTTCCTGTTATGGGAGGAGCCTTTATGGACTCACCAAATGAGGACTTTAGTACCGAGTACTCCTTGTTTAACTCATCAGCCAACGTCCATGCAGCTTCTTCCATGCAGAATCCACCAGAAGAGACATCCCGGTCTTCAAATGATGCCATATTGTTATGGATTGCAATCATAGCGACAATTGGAAATATTGTGGTTGTGGGAGTGGTATATGCCTTCACCTTCTAGGATGCCTATCACTTCAACCACTGGAAGAGAGGATAACCGCAACAGTATTTGTCATGTGTATGTATGTATGTGTGTATATATACATGTATATCTATATAAATACATATAGGTAGGAACTAAGTGCTACCACAATCAATCATGGGAATGAAATGCAAGTCATGAATCTTGATGACAGAAAATTTGGATCCAATTGCAAAATGTATGGAGATGAGAGCTTTAATCAAGAACAGAGCCAATGCAAGTTTTGTATGGAAATATAATGAAAGAGAGATCAGTATGGATATAGTGGATACAAAAAGAAAGTGAGATTTATACAGAAAGTGCTTATTTTCTACTGCTGAGATTTTTCTAGCAGCTTTTCTGGGTTTTGTCAGATTTTTGTGCATTTTTTACTGTCGTATAACATTGTATGGGATTGTTCTTTGTCATAGTTGCTGGATATAGAATCATTCTATGATTCTATGACACCTTCGTTTTCCAGATGGAGTTAATGGTAGGCATTGGCTCAGTTCTGACACCGTACAAGTTTGTTGTGTGTGCATCCTAAGCACTTGCATACACTAAGTTGTGTTCAGAAACATGAGTCTTAATACTATAACGGGCAGATGCATGCTGTTAACTCTTGCCTTCCAGTATCAATTACTGGATATGACAATCTAGGAATTGATGCTTCACCTGTCTGCTGTTATTGTTAAGGTGTGACTGGAACAGGGCAGCACAGGCTCCCATTTCTGTGTAGAGATACTGGATTGCAATGACAACGGCAGTTTATAGATCTGTCTCTTCCAGGAAACAAAGGACAAATATCATGTTTTCCTATTTATTTCATTGTAATCCAGATTTTCCACAGAAGTCATATACTTTCATAAGCATATAGCCATAGCAAAGGAACGTGGGGAAACTGTGAAGCCTAATTAACAGTGAGTGATGTCTATGAGAAAAGGAGAATTGAAGGAAAGATGAGATACTTCTGTACTCACAAGGGAATGAATGCAGGAGTCAGGTATGTGATGGGTAGAAATAGCATAAAAAGGTAATATGTGCCAGATTATACAAGTACTTGAGCTTCAGTCTTAGTAAGGCTCTGCATTCTGGTGAGGCTCCTGGAAGTAGCTTTTATAGAGCCCACTTCAAATAGGCTTAAGATCATCATTTGAATTTTTTGTGTTAAGGAGCATTTTTACTTCATTATTCCCATGAGCAGTTCCTTTTCAAAAGCTGTGTCTTTTCAAAGCAAGTTGTAGCCCTCCTTGTTTCAGAGATAATAAAATCCTGAGGGAAGAAAAAAACACCTTTGTTGGAAATCTCCCTCTTCCTCCAAAATAACAACAATAAGAATAATAATAGTGTCTGAACTTTGAGACAGTAGCAGACAAATTCTTGCTCTAAATCTGTATGTACCGCCTCATACAACTACTATGTTAATCCCAGATGGCCTTGTCTGAAGGCACAGAGATTGTTTTTGACACTTGCCTGCCACTGAGCCTGAGGCGGGCCTGAGAGATGGCAAATATATAGGGAGGTTTGGGTTTTCCTTCTTTTCTCTTTAAACCCATTTTCCTTCAAGGCTGGTGGACAGTTTCTTGAATCAAAGCAGCATGCCCCAAATAGTATCTAGAATCACTCTGTAGTCACTGTGTATATTTTTCCTGTCTTTGTGAACATGATTTAAAGCTAAAAAGATTCAAACACCTAGCAAGAGAGAGAGACAGAGACTATCTTATCCTGAGGATGAAAAATCCAATGGCAACACACTTGAGGAACTGAGCTTATGTGCTTAGATATTTTCCTGTTTGGAGGCAGGATTCTGTGAAGATGGTTAAGGACAGAAGAGATCTGTTCTGAGAAGAAGTTAGAGAAGTGCAGCTCTAGAAGCCTAGCTACACAGAAAACAAATTCTAATAAAATAGCTAAATTCTTAAGAATGTTGCAAAAACAATACTAGTCACTGTCCTAATATAGCTGTTTGCCCCTTCATAGGCAGATAATAAAATTTAAAAAATTTAGGAGAGCTGTACTGATGGTGTACCTCTCGTTTTCTTCAATGTCTCTTTATCCTCTCTGAGCAGAGAGAGAACTGTTAAGTGAGGGTGGAAGGCTGCAGAGAGATTTTGAACATGGAATTGAGCAGGACAAGATCTGATATGCAAACACGTAAGACCTATGGAAACATCACTTAAAGTATAGTTTTCTGATATTCTACTGCCTTTGACTGGATTGATTACTTAAGTACTTTTCTTCAGCATTTCAGTAGGCTCTCTAGTTATTCCACATCCTGCAAGCAGTACTTTTGCATGAGGAGCAAAACATTTTTCACCATGATTAAAAGCAGTTTGACTCCAAGGCACTTGCCCAATGGAATTATTCTGCTGCTAAATAACTTTGACAGTGGAATACTTTGTTTAAGTTTCCTAGAATATTAATCTAATTGCAATTAACAGTGTTTGCATTTCTTTCTCAAAGCACTGAACTAAATTCTTCACCCGCGAAGAAGTACATTAGAAAGGGAACAGCAAAGAACCACCATTCTGCTAATGAACCCAAGTGACACTTTCATGTTGTTTTTCCCGAAGAAAGTGCCCTACTTTCATGTGAAATTGATAGTAATTGCAGGAGTGTTGGAAAACAATGAGTTCTGCCTCCCTTATGCAGATCATCCTCATACATATTTTCATCATTAGAGGCTGAGTTGTCAAAAAGGGCCAGACAGAACTTTAATTAAGGTAATTGGATTGACAGTGACATGGAAAACAGGGTGCAGGCAGCAAGCACAAGCATTTCTGATCTTGTAGTTAAAGATGCTATCTATACAGTTAGTTTCTTGCTGGAGAAAAAAACGCTAAGATTCAGGTGCAAGAATATTGTCAGGCATATAAAAGATCCATACACTAAAGCAGGCAGAGCTGGTTTGAACTCTGGTCTACTTTGATAGTGATAACATACACAGTATGTTTCTGAATGTTGTGTTCTGGCTGGATTTGCTACAGTCACTTCTATGTTCTAGAAGAATAAGGAAAGTTAAAATTCAAGCATTGAAAAATG
The DNA here is from genome assembly GCA_013396635.1 of Penelope pileata. Classification (NCBI taxonomy): domain Eukaryota; kingdom Metazoa; phylum Chordata; class Aves; order Galliformes; family Cracidae; genus Penelope; species Penelope pileata. The sequence goes on along the minus strand of WBMW01001908.1, from coordinate 804,136 downwards.
AGACTCATCCATCATTAAGTTCAGCTAAGCCACAGAGGGGAGTAAGGAAGAAATGGTGGATGTTTCATAGATAAGGTACATTGAAATGTGTTATTGCTGCTTCTTGATGTAAGCTATACTCTGAACTTTCAGCACAGCTTGAGTTGGAGAGCTGTAGCTGCTCCTTTCCTTGAAGCCAAGCATCTGGAGGTGTGCTGTCTGTCACTTAGGGATGATGAGTAAGCCCAAATACATTCCCCAGAGCTGTTCTGTAAAAGCTGAAGTGGCTTCTGTGCTTTGCTGAGCATTTTGTGCATCAGCATCAGAGCAGGATTCCACTTGTAGAAGATCTATGCTTTAAATAAAAGCATTTAGCACAGATATGTTAGAAGATCCTGATCGGAGTTTGTTCTGTAGTAGATAAAACATTTTCTATCTGCAGTGCTAGATGACTAGCTATTCTGTAAATACAAAAGCAATACTCCCCTCTGCAGTGTTATTAATGACCCTCAGGAAACAAAGAAACCAGTTGGATGCCCTTACATGCCCTTTCTAGCCATGGCCTCTAGGGACCTACGACAACATATCAAATAATCAAACTGTCACTTAAGAATTTTCTTTTGGTCTAAGCATCCAGCAGATCAACACAGCAGCTGTGCAGCCACTGTAGCAAGGAGACCGAAGGCCGAGCAGTCATGGAGGTAGGTGCAAAGGCACGCTAGATAAGAGAACTGAGTGAGGAAAACTCCCTCCTGTTACATTTTTATCTCCAGGGCTAGGCACCTGTGCTTGTCCACAGCATGAATATTCTCAAAAAATAAGGGAGCAGGATGTATTCCCATGTCAATGCACTTGCAAAACTGAACAACAGATTTTGAAACTGATGCAACAGTAGCAGAGGTGCTCAGACTCATCTGCTACAAGTAACATATTTAGCCATTTAAATGAAAAAGTAAGCTGATAGTTACCTCAAAAATAATGAGATCCCCGCTCCAAAATCTTTCTTTGCAATGGGTCTTGAGGGTCACCTGCATCCCACCAAACTGCTGAGCAGCCTGTAATAACAAATCCCCAGTCAAGAGTGAATAGGAGCAGCCAGCTATTGTAGCCCTTTATGTTCATTTGGAGTTAGAGGGAAAATCTGTCTTTGTGTCTGGGATCAAACTAAAACAAGAATCTTTAGTCTGTAGGTCGTTGCGTGTTTTGTCTATTATTAGATTTCCTTTAGCTGTTCTCAAACTATTCCAGCTGTTAATATCCTCTTCACATTTCTCTGCAGGCTGCTGAGAGTTATTAATTTCATGTAGCTCTGTCCATTTATACAGTGTAATTTTACTTGGTTTCCTGTGGCTAATCACAGAACAGAATCTGGAAAATTATTCATTCTAAGACAGATTTCCATTATTGAGAGAAATAGGCTGAAAATCAAAACTGCAGATCAAAATGCTGCTGTGCTCTTAGAGCACTCAGAGCTCTGGAAAACTGGATTTCATCTTGCTAATGCTCGGAAAGAAAAAGGGCAGTCAGATCTCTGATGATAATGTCAGCCATCAGGGTTCTGACAAGCAGAGCTTAGTGCTTCATTAACTCCTCTTCTAGCCCTCTGAGCCCTGCTGGCTTTCTACACATGCAGCCTGAGCTGATTTTAAGTGAGCTAACCATCAGGTACAGCGTGTCCCTCCTCTCTTACAGTTTACTCATCGTCAGGGGAACAATTTATTCCCGTAGCGGAAGAGCCAGTGATCAATATTCTCTTAGGTATGCTGTTACTTGGTACATTGATCAGTCATCACAAGATCAAGATAGGGATGATCTTTGCCACTGATCTGGGAACACCCTGAAGAAACCAAAACATCCTGAGAGGTCTTAAAGTCTTCTAATGCCCTTGATCTGATTTTTGTCTTTCCTCATAAAGCTCTTCTTTGCCCTTTACCTTGTCTTTCCAGCTCAAGACAGTGAAAATGAAGTCACCTCTATGCTCGTCTATGGACCTGTAGGGAAATACTAGCAGGCTGGAACCAACCAACCATGTCCCCATGTCAGTTCCTGGCACTTCTAGCAAAAAGTAGAAGAAAATACTCCAGTTGTCTACCCAGAAATCTCTAGGGAAACACGTGTCTTTGCAGAGCAAAATGCATGGCAATTTTGTCTCATTCTGGCCTGTACCACAGTAATTACACCAAGACAACATGGCCAGACCTACTTTTGCTGTAACCTGTTTTAGGAATTACTGCAGCACAGACGAGAAATGGAAAACATAATGATAATATAGACCTGTCACGTGTCTAATTACCTTAGAGGCACAATTCTATAGGCTGGTTTACCTGAGTGTCACCAGCAGCAGGCTTAATCTCTTGGTACCAAGGTAAATGTCCTTTTATACAAGCACAGCCACTGTTTCCATCTTTCTGGGGAGAGCTGGGATCATTATGCTACCCGCTCTTACCTTTCCAATGCAGGTTTCTAGTGAAGATACTTTTCATTTGTAGAAACGTAGAAAGCTTCGCATTTTGCTTGAATACATGCAAGATTAACCTTCCAAGTGCTGGTTAGTTTCCTGAAAAAAACAAAAACAAACAGGTTTCTTATGCAGGGCATGTTAATGAGTCAAGTGTCATCTGTCCAGTGGCAGCATCTCACTTTAATCTATAGCATCATACCAGTAAATCTCAAAGGCAATCTCATTATTACCAACAATCAACAAAAATGGACAACAGACACAAATCATTTCTCAGAAATGTCTCAGGCATCACTGATCCTTCAGACTGTGTCATTCCTCTTACCTTCCCAAAGTACCCTGATGTGAACTCTCATCCATCACTTTAAAATCTCTTGTCACCATGGGTCTCCATGACTTCATTTTATCTCTCCTCTTGTCTTCTCTATGTTCTTTTCATTCCTTGGCATCAGAGCTTGTGAGCGTTTGGATGTCAGCAATGTCCTTCAGCCCTTCTTAACCACCTCTAGAGATCTTTGGAGTAACAGCAGACAAAGATCAGTAAAATAAGGTCCCTTCCAGTAGATAGATCTCAGTAGATAGATCTTAGTCATCATCTGCTTTAGCAAACTGCAATGTATTTCCCCAAAGCAGAAGAGTAAGCTGTGACCATTAAACTTTTAACTGTATCATCAATATCCATATAACCCAAAGGTAACTTTTAGAAAATCCTGTTTTTCACAATTATTAGTGTATCATCCTGCTTTTACTGTGTTTTCCCCAACCACAAGTCCATGGTTTTTCTTTACAAATCAATATCAGTGGTGAAGTACTTTGGGTTAAGTGAAGGGGACTGAAAGCAGTCACTAAAAAGTGCCATACACAGAAGATTAGGAAAGCTCTATGTGTAAGGTCATGAACCACTAGTCTATTCAGCAAAGAAAAGCACAACATGCAAACCATTGGTATTTCAAATCTAGTAGCACCTGTAGTTCTCAGATGTGTAGTAAAGGTGCTATAATCAGATTAAGTAAGTGTTTCTGAATCTATTTTAAATAAAATGAGATGTAGCTGTTAGGAATTGCAAAACACTGAACAACCTCCCTCAGTCCATGTTTGTTCTGGTATTGATATGGGAACTTCCTGAGCTGCTGTCATTAAGAGCATGTTGCGTTTCCTGTGGAGTTCAGTTCCATTAATGAGTAAATAAGATTAAACTATGTACAGATCTAGGCTTAAAACTCTTTTCAGTAGCTGCCTTCACAAGGAAGTTGAAGTTCCTGAGCCTGATATCTGCTCTGTGCAAAGAGATCTTTGCCTCCACCTGGAGTCAACTTGATTAATAACACTTTACTTCTGACATCTGCTTCAGTGGACCAACTTGCAGGACTAGCTCTGGGTTGCTGGCTTTTCGTTTTATAATTTTAAACACATCTAAAGATGTCCATACATCCCTAATCAAAAGAAAGCAAGCAGAACACTGTATTTTTTTAAATGAGAATTAAAAAACAAGTCTAAATATTTTGATAGATTTGCCAGAAAGGTATATAATGCAGCAAATTGTTGCACTATTTTTTCTATTGTCTGCACCTAACCTGAGGAATATTTTGTTCTTTCTCTAATCCTCTAACTTCTCTTTCAGTTACGAAGTTATAAAATTTGGAAGGAATGGAGTGCAAAGCCTCAATGAAATTTTAAACTGATGTAAATAAATCCAGTAGTGAGGTAGCCTGTAACATTTACTTTTCAGTTCTCATCTCAGATATTGCCTAATTGTTTGTGTTTCGTTTTGTGGTTTTTTTTCCACAAAATAAACTTAGTAGTGATGCTTTTGAAAAAGTATCTGTAATTCACGCAAAATTGCAGTCATTTGGAAATGACATCCTCCTTCAGCTCACGTAAAAAAGAAAAAAAAAATACAGGAGCCCTTTAGAATGCACTGTCGTTTTTCTTAATAACACTGGACAGTTTAATTCTCTTGTTCTTTGTCTCACCTACCCTGTTTTGTACGCTAACAGGTTTGCAGGGTTTCTTTGTATGTTTTTGTAGTATATAGGTTGGTTTAAAGAAAAATATTTATTCTTGTAATAATCATTCTTTAAATGTGTATCTCTATCTGTAAAGAGAAAAACAACTTAAAAAAAAAACACCTTCACTGTATTTAGCAAGTTTAGTTAACAGAAATGTATTCTTTTCAGCTCCTGTTATATTCTTATCCAGTTATTGACTGCTTTCACTGTGTATGTACGTGGTACTGGTTCATTCTTTTGCTATGATGAAAATGACAAGTTTTGTTAACATCAGACGGAAATTGTGTTTTTGGATAAAGTTCTTCAAATTGATGGCAATGTGTGATTTTTCATTTTAGTCTGTTTACTTGACAGTATTTAGTTTAATTATTACCTCCAATGACATACTGACACTAATAACTTGTTGCCATTTACAAATCTGCGTGATTTGTCAGCCATTCATAACTATCTACATGACATTTATGGCACAAATACAGGACCAAACTTTTTCTACAGAAATGTTAATCTGCTCTCAAGACATCTGAGCTCACCCCAGAGCCAAAAAAGACGTCTCAGCTTTCTCAAGCTTCAGCTCAGAAGTTCATATACCACAAACCCTTGAAGTCATTTCTCTCTCCCGGCTCACTCCTCTGTTTAACATGACCATACTTTCACACAATGCAGAATGGGCATTTTTGTGATTGTGCCCCAAAAATCCTATCCTAGGGCAGCCACTCAAAGGATTTTTGGGGATTCAATGTGGAGCCCCAGCCCTCACAGTAGGATGTTCAGCAAGCTCCATAAAATAAACAGTGGCAAGAGGAAGAAGGGAAAACTGTTGGCTGTGCTAATGAGAAAACATGAAGATTACCACCTGCCTTACAATTCCCCAAAAGGGAACCAATGAGCCAAGTACATTCAAATCTACTGAGGAAGTGACAAAAGAGTTTGCTAAGTGACCTCTCATGAATAGTTTTAAATAAAAATTAGACTTGCTGTTGCATGAATCAAACTCAGAAATATCACAGAACTGCATATGCCAATTCTGAGAACAAGTCTGGCAAAAATTCCAAGTCAGACTTTTTTTCATAGTCCCCACCTTTACCAATCTAGCAACATAACATCAGACATTACCCATCAGAATATAAGGGGGTACAGTTACTACGCTACAGTGATATCCATTTATAAGTCACTTTTCAACTATGCAACTATGGAAAACTGGCTATATATCAGAATCATACAAATCTCAGTTCAGCTTGTTTTTGAATTCTACAGAATAATTCGAATTGAGAATAATTTAGAAGTGGAAGGGAACTTCCTGTTGAACGTGACAGTCATGTACTGCTTTAGCTAGATGTGTTAAGAGTAAGCTCAGTAAACCAGCTCAAATTTTGGAGCTACATTCTCACACAGCATTATCTACATAAACAAACTGGATACTAATGTAAATTCTTTTGTAAAAAGACTAAGAAAACTAAGAAAGAACATCAATCTTTTAGCCGAAGAGAGCTTTATCATTACAATGATTACTCTGAAATCATTACAGGATTTCAGCTGCTGTATTTTACTTTGTCTAGTGCTATGTTACAGCTTTATTTAGGCTAAAGAATAATTCAAAACTGTTTGGAATGACTGCACAACTTCTCTACAGCATGTATACTTTAACTAGGGCTGATGAAGTATCTCTGTAAATAGCCTGCTTTCCATTTCATCACCTACTGTGATGAAAGAACCACACAGGAGCTTACATTTTGCTCTGTATTCCTATGAGATGCTGCAGTGTTTCAGAAAGACAGAAGTCTGAGAATACAGCACTATGAAGTTGCCAGCCCATGTTCAGCACAGGTTCTGGCATTGTGACATAACCCTTAACAAATTCAGAATAATCCATGCATGCTAGAGGCAAGAAGGATGCTCCTTTTATGAAAAGTTTGTCCTGTAGTTTCTGTTTTGACTTAGAAAGATTTTATTTTTGCAAACGCTAGTTTTACTTGCAAGCAAGTTTTACTGATGTGTTTTTCCCTAGCAACTCCTTAAAGTATAGGTCAAGTTTTATTATTCCCTGTGCCTCCAGCACAGCAATCAATTTTAAACAGATGTTTTCTCAGCAGCTCAGCTCTGCTATCAAGAACTTCGTGCTAATACCCAAACTCTTCTGATCTCTGGCAATATTTTCTATTTGAAAAGATTTAGGGGAAATATTCTTCAAAGTCCTTGGTGATAACAGATAATGCAAAGGAAGTACTTACAAAGTAATTATTTCCCTCACTTTCTGAAAATCAAAGTACCCATTAATTCCTTTGAAAGCCTCACGCTTTTGTTTGTATTTCTTATTTAATGATTTATATGGCCATACAAGTTTCTCTTAGCCCTTCTAGTTTCTATCTTACTTGCAACCTTACCTAGTAATTTCTGCTCACTGCTTACTGGCTTGATTTCATTGCAAATGGGTCCCAATCTTCTGAAGTGCATCTTGATTGGAGTCTGCTACAGATAGACTCAAACTTTGACCATATAAGATTTTCCTTACCTTCATGATTCCTAAGTAGAGGAATTCATGTAAATTCGTTCTTAAGGTTGTTGTCCTAGTTGCCTCACTTCTGATTGTAGGATACTCTCAATGCAACCTGAATTTTTCCATCTGCCAACTTCAGTCTAGAATTCCTATTCTCCAAGCAATTTTGGAAAAAAAAAAAAAAAAAATCCAATCTAAATGTGGGGAAAAAAAACACAAAAAACAATGCCCATGTTATTTTGTCCTATTTGAAAAAACATTAGTGTAGCTTCGATTTTGTCTGTGAGGTGCTTAAAGAACTATGATTTGACAAGAGTCAGATCATTTTTTACACAATAGAATGTGACAGTATAGTTGTAAACAACCTTACATTTTTCATGTTTTAAAACTTACAGTATAATCTTGTCACTGTGACCCCCAGCACAAGACATGGAACTCCATATCTGTTGAAGTGGGTCTGGAGGAGGGCCATGAAGATGATCAGAGGGCTGGAGCACCTCTCCTATAAAGAAGGGCTGAGCGAGCTGGGTTTGTTCAGCCTGGAGAAGAAAAAGCTCCAGGAAGAACTCATTGTGGCCTTCCAGTACCTAAAGGAAACACAGTCAGAAGGGAAACAGACCTTTTATGTTGTCTTTTAGTGATAGAACAAGAGGGAACAGTTTTAAATGAAAAGAGGGGAGATTTAGATTAGATGTTAGGAGGAAATTTTTCACTCAGAGGGTAGTGAAGGACTGGCACAGGCTGCCCAGAGAGCTGTGGGTGCCCCATATCTGGAAGCATTCAAGACCAGGTTGGATGGGGCCCTGGGCAGCCTGATCTGGTAGGTCGCAACCCTGCTCACAGCAGGGAGGTTGGAACTGGTTGGTCTTTAACATATCTTCCAACTCAAGCCATTCTGTGATTCTGTGTTTGAAGCAACTTTTAAATATATCAATAAGCAAAAAAGCACACTGCACCAAAATTACACTGAAATTTTTCGTAATCTCTCCTCTGTAAGAAAATTAGTTCATCACATGTTTTAACATGTTCAAGTGCTGAGGTTATGGATGCCTCCCCCAGCGAGGCTGATTTATGTCAGACGGGAGCCAATCTTACTTTATCCCCCAACAACCACCTCTGCTTCACTCAGCATTTGCGTCCCCACCATGTGTTTGTTCACACTGAGTAGGCAAGAGCTGCCTCAGAAACCAGATGTGCTGAGAACAGATGACTTAGGAGCCTAAAAAGCTCTTCCTCAAACCGATCAGTTGCTTGAGCACCACAAAAAGACATCACAAATGCTGCCAGAAACTACAACAGGGCTTTTGCCCTGCAGAAACTAATGCAAATCTGCTGAGATTGGGCACAGCATTGGGCTGGGACCCAGGATGGTAAATGGTGCAACTCCCTTCAAACTGGGGCACACACAGCTGGCCTGGGAAGTACTGCAGAGCAACCACTGCTTGTGGGTTCCCTTGGCTTGTCTTTGTGGATGAGCCCTATGACTCATCCTTGATAGGAAGCACCTCCTTCAAATCTGCATGGAGACCTCCACTGCAACACATCCAATTCAACAGGAAAGAATCTTGAGAAGAAAATAAATGCTAAATCAAGGAGTGAAACACTGTTTTATGTCACGAAAAAAGGCAGAGCAAAGTTGGCATAGAAGGGAGAATAACATCCTTCTTAAAACACTTCTGTACTTCCTCTCACATAATACGAGCTAGGGAAAATGGTATGGCACTAGATTAGTAAAATTCCTGAGCGCAAAACCATTCAACAACTGAAAACAAATAAAACCCTAATATCTTTTATTTTTCCTGTACTGTAGCTGTCAATTGCCTATTGCATGCACATCTCACATACAAAGGTGTAGTGCAATAGCAAGATTTTAAAACAGAACAGTCCCTACAGTACCATTTTGAGGTTCCTCTTCTCCTGATCAACTTGAAAAGCTCATCCCATAGCTCTAGACATTTGAAGCGAAAAATTGTTTTCATGCAAAAAGAAGAACCTCCCTCTCTGTCTACTTTTTGCTTTGAGTCTCACTTCAACTCAGCTTAGGTATCCAAAAGTTAGCATCAACTCCACATCTCCTAATAGGGAGGGAAAATTGACTAGAAGCCATGAATACCTTTGAAATTCTTCAGATGCTTACTATTCAGCTAGAAATATGCATAGTATTTGCTGGGAAACATATAACAATTTCAGTGGCTTCGTTAATAAACTGTGGCTGAAAACTTGCGTGTTCGTGCTTTTTGTCTTGCCCTTCATGAAGCAGGAAATCACTGAGTGGAGGAGCAGTGAAACACTCTTTTGCTGAGTGTCCTAACTGCTAAGCCATTTGCATTCACTGTCTTGCACCCACTCAATGTTTAATTATGGCCTGAATGCTAAAATGGGACTATGGCAAATAGCATTCCATGGTTCGGTGAGTGCATCTGTCACCTTAGAAATTAAAGTTCATGTCCCCACAAGCAGAGTTGGAGCCTGAGCTGCCCCTCCTCCACAGTTAGGTAAGTGCTCTGACCAATGAGCACTGAATGTTAATGAGAAGAAGGGGAGAGAATATGGTCTTAGTTTCTTGTCATTAATCAGTTCTGCCCAGTGGTGCACTGGTCCTCACAGATAAACTTGTGCTTCAGAAAGTATGGGCTGCCTGGTTGGGGCCAATAAAAGAATCATCGTTTGGGCAATGCCCCAAGGCAGATCTTAAGAAGTCAGAAATTCTTGTTATTTCCCAAGTTGGACAGCTTCCATGACAGGGATTTGATAAGTTAAATAAATAATAAATAAAAAATAAAAATATAAATAAAAAAATAGAAGCACTGACAACAGAATTCAGAAGCACTAAAAATTCTGTACAACAGCTACTACAGGGCTGGTTTTGTTTCTACCATTATCAGGATTTAATCTCATGTTTTGTTTTGTTTTACTCAACAAGCTATATTGTTTATAGCCAGTTACATGTGTTACGTTCTTAAGTTGGAAGTCATTCTAATAATCAACAAGTTTTTGCAGAAGTAAACTTTGATATTTTGCATACCATTGGATCCAGCTGATTTAATTGGTTCGGTGCAAGAGGACAGCATCATGCTTGTTTTGAGAGGACTTACAAGGATGTAGCGGAGATTTCTGAATGAAAGCTGTTCCAATTAGTTCTCATTAGAACAAAATTCTAGTAAGTAATCCTTCTGACTTGTCAGATAGTCTTTTACAAAATGTTAGTCCTTGTAAACATTGCACAGTCTATGCATCAGTTTAGCTCCTTCAAATCTCACAAAAAGCTTTTAACTTGGATTTGAGACATTCATACGTATTAAGAAACATTCTTCTTTGTATGAAATCAGTGGAAAAAACTTCACCTGTTTACATCGTAAAACAGTCTCTAAGCCTCTAGTGCATATGTTTCTGGCCAGGAGGATCTTCCTGTTCTTTTTTTTTCTTGACATATCAAGCCACATCAACACATTACAATACCTGAGAATTGTTTTTATTCTATACTGATTTTTTCTCCTTTCTTTTCTCTCCCACCTCTCTTAAGTTGTGCCAGCGTACACGCTACAAGCACTTTCCATTCTTCAGATTGACACTGTAAAAATACATAGATTTCCTTGGACTGCTGCAAAGTTTAGACATGAGAAAAGCTATGGATGGTTTTCAGCATAAATAATACTTCAAAGGCTGCACAACAGCCTAAAGTGATATTTCTCCCATCTTGTTTTGGAAATGAGCAGCTCTGATATAATCATAACTGTAGTATTTTCATTTTCCATCAGTAATGAATACTGTTTAATGTAATTTTATAGCCCTGAGATAGAACTGGAGCTCTCTACTGGAGTGCTACTTCATCTACTATGAATTAATCATTATATCATATCAAAATTTCAGTGAACGATGAATCTATTTCTTAATAGGTTATAAAAACAAAATGATTTATATTGCATTTGTCCATCAGTATATGAGGAATTCAAATGAGACACCCCCCACCCACCACCCCCTTACTGCATGCTTTCTCCTAAGTCATGAAAGATACAGTCACGTTAGTTGCTTAAGGGTGAATCACAAACTTAAAATAGACATTGAAACAAAAATTTATCTCATTTCTTGTCCTAGATATGACTTACCACACAGCGTAGCTTTGAAAAAAATATTCCTCCTCAATATGTGGCACTCAGTTACAGAAAGGATTCATAAAATGTAAATGGCAAGAAAGTGTTGTATGAAAATGTGTAGTCTATTTACATAGAAGTTCAAGTTAAATAACAAAAACATTTTTTGGTTTTAGAATCCTTCTAAGATTCCCCATTAAATATTTTTAAAGATCTATAACGCAATACAATCTTCATATTTTTCTCTCATCCTGCAGCATAAAAACGTGTAAAAAATTATTTCCAAGACCTTCTGTGTATTTTCAGAAAAACTGCCAAGAATTCTTGGAAGTAAAGGCATTAGAAATTCATTTCCATTACTCAAAAAAGTCATAATATATCAATTTGACTAAGTTGAGCAATATACTCAACTGATGTCCAAAAGATAATCTTGTCTGTTTCGTACACGTTTTAAGTGACTCCACCTAATACAATAGTGGCTCCAGAAAAGTTCTTCTTGATTTAATCCACTAACAGTAAATTCAGTAAGGCCCTTTATTTCACATATGGCCCAGAAAATGTCCGGTAGTATGATGACTAAGTGAAGGCCTGGGAGAAAAACAAATCAACAATATCTAGCAACCCAAGTTATCATGCTTTAGCAAGCTCAGGGGAGTCTGAAAATCCTCATCCCTAAAATTGCCATGATTTCTGTCAATATTTCCATTTGCTGAATGATGTCTTGACTTTCTCTTTTTGAACTAGCACATTAAGAGAGTGAATCCATTCCTCAAGTCCTTCTACTACCTTTCCTCCTGTACTGTGGGAACCTGCATCCCTGAAAGAAAAAGGAGATAGTTTCTGCATAAGGGTATGAGAACTGCTGCTTGGCTGACGTATAAATGCTTATTGCCCTTCATGGGCTCTGGATTTTTAAAAGCAGTGCATCCCAGGAGCAGGGGACCTTGAAAAATTTTCCTGGTTTTCTTTCCTGTCACCGCTATTGGGCATTGTTTTCTCAATTTTTCCATGAGTGCTATTCTGCCTTACTAAGGTATGTGTAAACAATAAAATACCTCCACTGTCTTGTATTCCATTCCAAAAGAAATTGTACTAACTAGACATTCAACCTATTTTTTTCTTCCCCTTTTTGTCTCAAAAATATATGCAGAACAATTTTTTTCTGTTTCTTCAAAGTGCACATGCTTAACTCATCCTTGTTGTAACAAGTGAAACAGAATTAAATACAGTTGGTTTTATGTATTTATACTTCAAGAAGTATAAGTGGATGTCTGCCAGTCATACCTGATCTGTCACAATTTGTCCCTTATACAAGCAAATATATTGTTCCCTTATCTGAACAGGATATGCTGGATACCAAACTTATATTTAATAGTGGTCTACAAAATTATGACCGACCTGGAGAGATTTGGTAGGGATGAGCTGGTCGCCATCTCTTCCAACACAAAAATTAATGGCCAAAAAATGAAACTAGCAGGAAACAGGTTTCAAGCAAAGAAAAAATTATTTTTCACACAGGAAGTGGTCAGCTTGAGGACTTTTGCGAATTCCTAGTATATTGTCTACTATTTGGAGTACACTTTAATAAAACTTAGATACCAAGTTGAACATCTACAATTTCCATAGGCATCAAACATAGGCACAACGCAGCCCATGGATGGACCAGATCTCTCAGATTCAGAAAATCAGACATGTTTGGCCTGCAGTAAGTATACTGTGACTTAAGGTTTATTGAAGCATGTAGGCAGAATTTTGTTTGACCACAAGTGGCAAGATGGGACACCACTCTGAGGCTGTTACCTACCCACTTTTAAAGAGGATTACTGGTAAACAACACAACTTTTGAATTTTCATGCAGCCACAGCTGCTGCTCTTAGTAAAAATGAGAATATCTGTAAATGCCCAACTTCTGAAGTTTTTAGGCAATCCGGTATTTGTAGAAGACTGTGATCATTTTACTTCAGCCACAGAATTTGCCGTCTCCCAAGTATTTTAATCAGGAACACAGCGGTTAACTAATAATATTCCAAAAAGTATGAGACTATATACTTTGCATTTATTTTGTGTGGATATGTTAATCTTTACAAAAAAGGTGTCCTAAAACAAGTGACTATGATCTCCCTATCATGAACCTGGGAATTTTAAGCAATGAGACGAAACTTATAAACCAAACAAATAAATAAATCACCAGATACCACAGAAAACTGTGATTTCTACTCTCACTTTCTACACATTCTTAAGCGTGACACAAGCGGAATGGAAGGCAAGCTCCTTCAGATAGATGTTGACTGTGAGGAACTTGACTAAACGGAAATGACTAAATGATTGTGAAACAAGCAAAAAGTGTTAGACAACAAAGCCACATGCTACAGCTCAGAATTAACTAAAAATAAATTGTTGTGCCGTGGACACAATTTATCAGAGAGACAAATGGCCAAAAAGAGGAAAACCATAATTGTTTCCTCTGGGGCTGTATTTCTGAAAGTAAACACTCAATCTAATCCCAACTTTGTAATGGAAAATGGAATTCAATAGCATGGAGGAAACCCAGGAAAATTATACAATGGCATATTGCAGTGTTTGAAACCTTAGCCATATTAGGGAAGGGACCAGTGAAGACAATTGTTGCTTAAATTGGTGCTGAAAGCAGACTGAGAGGAAGTTCAGTCTGCCAGAGGCAGCAGTCTGGGTACTGGGAGGCCTCGGTTCTCATCCTGGCCTCCTCCCGCTGGCTCCGCTGAACTAGACATTCTCTACCTTTGTTTATACAGCGCTTCCAAAATGATACCTCTGTCTGGGAGGGAGACATATTCAAAGGATTCATCACGTTCTGAATCAGAATAGTGCTAACAAAATGTTTTTCCAAATACTACCACAAGAAATCACCATAGTGATAGTTTGCTCCAAGAGACTACTTTATGATAACGGTACAGATCGTTGTTATCAAAGAACATGGGGCACCTGGCAGCATAATTATTAATAAAACAAAAACGAAACAAAAAAAAGCTCTATAATTTTATTAATTGGGTTTTTTTCCCCACACATTTCCCAGAAAGTCTCTGTTCAAGTTCTCCATGCTTGCACAGCTGACCTTTGACCACATAAAGAGAAGATCTGCCCCAAATTCAGAGAACATTTTCTTGGCATAGATGAGAAGCTCATCCTGGGAAAGGCTCCAACCCAAGCAATTCTGAGCATGGCTAATTATATGGATGTAGCTGCACAAGTAGGTCCCACTCTAATTCGGCAGTTTGTAGGCCTTCCCAAGTAGAAACAAATTCATCTATAAAAGTTGAGATGCAAGTACATTTTCTTAAACACATAAAAGTAGATGAATCTCTAATGCTTTGATGGCAAGCGAAGCGAGACTAAAAAGCATGCTACAAAATTCATACATATGCTGGTGTTTCCTCATTGTTTCCAATGCAAGTGCTGCTGCTAGTAAAATCTGTTTAGCTTTTCTGAAAAATCATCTAGTTCCTTAGTAAATTGCTTGCCAGAGGAAGGAATTTGGCCAGAGTACCATCAGTTAAATTGGCCAAATACTGTCCCACATGTGGGGACAAATTCTGTGGGTTGCAAATAACTCACAGTCACATGCCGCAGCATGCCCTGGTCTTGTCCCCTGTGCTAAAGCTGAACAAGGGAGAAGCAAAGGAGCTGGATCCCTCAACTGTGTATTATCCAAAAGGCCTCTGTCTCTAGCAGGGAAATTCTCATTTGTGCAAATCCAATGGTTCTCCAGCCTCCTCCATTCTTACTAGATAACCCAGGGATCAGATAAGCAATATGACAGCACACCATGGCTACAATCTCTATCATTCTTTTAGCGACAAGACAAAGATGTTTTGCCCCATCAGCATTACCACTTACACCAGCATGGAATCACTGCTACTTTGGCCCCGCAGCCAGCTGCTGACAACGGCCTAGTCAGGAAAGGGGAACACATAGCACTGCTGCCCTGTCACTGCCATGTCACATAACCAGGATCAGATATATATATAACAGGACTCTGTTTAGAATAGGGATGGGGTTAGGTCTTTGTATTTGTGAGCCAAAATCCTCATGAGGATGTTTTCTAACAGCACTTGCTACCTTTGTGCAAGTTTCAGACACTTCTGACTCATGAGCATAAATATGGACATTTATTGTTTTTAAAAAATAAAAATAAATGACTAGATATTTGGTTTCTCCATTATAAATGAAACAA
Organism: Penelope pileata; assembly: GCA_013396635.1. NCBI lineage: Eukaryota > Metazoa > Chordata > Aves > Galliformes > Cracidae > Penelope > Penelope pileata. The sequence goes on along the minus strand of WBMW01001908.1, from coordinate 788,895 downwards.
AGTAATTGACAGAAAAGAACATCACTTGCAGAGCTATTCTCAGCAAAACATAACTTACCCCAAATGCTATAGGACAGGAAATGCCTCAGTTANTTTTTTTTTTTTTTACCTCCATAGGGAGGTGAGGGGGAAGTCACCGTCTCTCTGGTGTTCTGCTGCAGTGTCTATATGTTGCTGCATAGGATCACCAACCAACGACCACACACTTGCATCTGCCCTATCACACTGACCACCATAACACCCCACCCTCTTTAGGTCTCATCCCTATGCCTGCTGCAATAGCTCTTTTTCCAGAGGAAGTACTCTGGGGCCATGTAAAAATCTGGGGAGACAGCAGGTGGGGTCAGTCATTTCCTCTGCTCACTGCATGGCACCACTTGTAACCAAGCACTGATATTTCCTGTCAACAAGACAAACTCTGGACTGCATTGTGCTAGGGGAAACCTTGAGTGCTTACTTCAGTGATAAATAATATTCAGGACACTTGAAAATATGAGCTGGTGAAATATTAAAACTCATTAAAATACAAAGCCACATTGGGGGAAACTGGTTTTGTGCACTTCCTTGCCATAAATACCCCAAGGCTCCTCAGGGCCTGGATGAGGCAAGGGGAAGCACAAACCTTTCTCACAAGCGTAGGTACCCTGGTTCACTGGGAGGCAAAACAGCTCTCCTGCCAAGCTGCTTGCATCACCAGTTGGAATTTATCCCATGCTTTTAGTTTGACCATAAACAAAGGCATTGCATTCACCTCCCTCATCTTTGGGTGTTGTTTATATGCAGTTGGCTATAGAGAAGGTCGGTCAGTCCATTTGGATTTCTTCCCCTGCTGCTTTCCAAGCTAATTAATACACTCTGCTCTGTTTACCAGTATTGTTTACCAGTAGTACCACCAGAAACAGGGAGTTGTGGACTTCACGTTAATTGGGGTGGGAAAAAGAACAACCCAATGTATACTGATCTGCAAACTAGTACCCAGTTATAAGATGGTAGTGAGTACCAAGAGAATCCAGCATTAATTCTGTGAATTCAACATGGCCAACACAACAGGAAAATGAACCCATGCCACTAGCTATGTGTTGGGACAATGAAGATATCGTGTTTAGTCACTTCACATAAGGTGTTCAAAGCTCTCAGCAGTTCTAATAGAAATATTTTCATCTAAGTGTTAGAGAGGCCTTCAATGAGCCATTGCAGAATCCTGGCTGCTTGTCTTGGGGTGCTTGGCAAACGAATGCAAAGGCCTTTTCTGATAGGAAGCTTGTATGAATTCCTGTGTATACACAATTGTAAACACTCAAACTGTGATACTTCTAAGCTTTAGTTTGTACTTTGTAAACAGAAACAGAATTCAGCATCCAAACGACTATATTTATCTAAAAAACTGGTCCCGCATGCCAGTGGCTGCTGAAAGGCACACCTGACTATTTATTTTGCATACAATATTGTAATAATTGTAGTCATCTAAGCATGAGAGAGAAGGAGAGAGCTTTCTCTTTAGGAAATTTAGGAAGTTACTCTCCTAATTTCCTAGGAGAAATTCCTATGCAAAGAGCTTTCTATCCACTATTGGAGAGAGAGAGAATCTCCATTTTTCTGAGTAATTTTATTTGTCAGAAGCTAATCCTAGCACAGTTCAGACACACTCAAGGGTTATCACGGTACAGAAGTACCGCAGCCTAATTCATCCCAACAGTCCATCTAAAAGAGGCTGATAACATAATAAATGCAGAGCACTCAGGCACAGCCATGCTGCATATTACAGGGGTGATGTCAGGCACAAACCCCAACTAATGCCAGCAACATCCTTTGAGATCTGACCCGTAACATCTATTGATCTAGCACAATAGTTCAGTATTTATTAAATCTGATTATTTTTGTCACAAGAGCCTGCAAGATCATGCACTACATACTATACAGAAAGCATATTCTCTCCAATTCAGGATCCACTGGAGAGACCAGATCAAAGTCATACTGCTTCTAGGGCTTAACTGTACAAGACCATCGACATCTAGTGGGAACATGCCCACCCACATTGTGCCAGAGCCATCTCTGCTTATCCAAATTTACACCATTCGCACAAAGACACAGGGTAAACTTCAGATGGTGACAATATTGCCTGCTGGGAAGCAATCAGGTTAGCAGATTGGGCCCTGGGGTAAACAATACTTGACTTCATCAAAAGTTCCTTATTTCTGCAGTGCTGACTACGTGCTAGCTGTTCTGTAAACACCTGAGGGACAAAAAAGCCTTGGACCCAGATATGCCTAGCACGACTTGCTGTTCTCATTTTAAATGGAAAATTTAAGCATGGATGTTTAGATATATGCTTCTCTAGCTGTGTCTTGACTGCTGCTCACTTTTACAAGAGCATTTTATAATTTAAAACATGCTTGAGGCTTTGGATTACTCAGAAATACCTTCCATTACAGCTCTGTCCATCTGAACAGCCTCAGTAACCCTACATGGGCTGCTGCTCTTAGCCCTCCCTTCCCATGCTTTCTAGTCTGACTACATCTGTATTGCAGAAATAGCGTTTGGCTTTCCAGAATGCCCAGAACAGCATGGCATGGTCAAGAGAGTCTGACCAGGGACCTCAAGCCAAGTCCCTGAATTGAAATTTACAGGGTGCTTTCCAGCCCAGTCAGACATCACTTGATGTCAAATGGCCTGCAAAAGTATGCATTTGTTATTTTCTTTGACAAGAAAAAAATAACAGATAAACTTCAAGAGAAATTGTTTTTAGATATGCCCACATAGAAAATAAAATACTTATCAAAATAAAAATGTTCCTACTTAAGTGTTTATGGCAGGAACTGTAACTAAAAAGAAAAAAAAAAACTTTAAAGCCTTCTAAACAATCTTAGAAACAAATTCAAATCAAAAACGTTTACAACATATGATTACTATTTCCCAGTGATTCGTTCATGGGGATGGATTTGTTTGAAGCTATTTAGTAAGATGATACAGATGTATACTCCAATTTAAGAAATCCCTAGACTGCTAAGCTGAGAAGAACTGTTATATTTTCTTCTCTAAATTAACACCATCAGCCGCTGCTACGCACAGAATAAAGGTCTGGATGGATGTTTGGTTTGAAGTTACATACCACTTGTTCTCTCAAGTGCATCCCCTTCTCTGGCTGCTCCTGGTCACCCAGGAGTTACACCAGCAATATGGACACAGAGTACCAGCCCCAGCTGCTTGGGAGTCATCAGCAACACACATGCAGATACTGCTCCTGGATGTCAGGAAGAGGAATTTCACAGTAGCATAGGGAAACCTGACTGTGGGTGGATACAGTCTAGCAGCTCAGTCAGACAGTCTTATTAGACTATCTTAATGAAGATGTGCTTATTTTTATCTCGGGATATAGATCCATTTCTTTTTTTTCCAGCAAGACAGTACTGTTTAACTCCATATCATAAATTCTTCTTTCTTGGAGTATTCTCATCTTTCCTCTACTTTAATACTGAGCTGATCACCTATTGCCTCACTGGAGCATTCAGCATTGTGGTAGCCAGATATTGCCAGATTGGAAGTTCCCTGCCTCAAATTATATACTGCTGCACACAGGTTCCCTGTGCCTAGACTGAATGGACAGACCATACAGGACAGACCCACGAGTTTTCTGGGGATTTTTGCCAAGTCAACCATGCTAGCTGAACTTCATATCCCTTCATCATGGACACAGAATATGCACTGGAGAACATCAAAGTATTTTAGAAAACTAACGTCTGTAGGAGACAGCCAAGAACCAACAGCACCAAAAGGGATGCAGAGTATCAAAGCTGCCCTTACGACCAGCCATATCTAAAGCAGAACAAGATTACACTGACACTATTCAATTCTGAGCATGCCCCAATATTTCTTGGGAAAAGTATTCTACTTGAGTGGAAAAGCAAAGGATGGGAGTATGGATCACCAAAACCAACTGGGTGAATATGGGAGCAGAGAGAAGAAAAATCTTGGAAAGAGGAAAGAAAGAAACACTGCACAAAATTTTCCCCACTCCAGCTATTTTACCTTGTCTTCCAGGAGGGACAACCGCTACCTTCAGGCACTAAACTTCTGAGTGCAGTTGCTTCAGCTTTATCATTTTTTAAAGCTGAGAGGTAGACAAAGGCTGATGCATGACATCTCTCTGCTAGAAGCAACACTCAGGCAGTATTTTGAACTTACATATCACATTGAGAGGCCTGAAGTTAGTTAGGGAAACATGGTCCTTCATGCTTCTGGTCAAGATCTCTGTGTCATCTAAGGGAGATAGGAAATATTCATATGAAGGAGGGACACTGTGCGCTTCACATAGTGTGAATGCACACCTCAGCTTACTGGGCAAGCAAACACAAAGACTGGTAGGAAAGCAAAATAACAAATGTTTTTAAAAAGCACCAAAATCAAATCGGAAATCCCAATTTTGTGGGCGAATTTGGCAGAAGGAAAGACTTATTTTCTGATCATTCTTACTAAGACAGCAGAAGCGCTACCAAAGGGTGATTTTTGTAATTTCTTATAATCAACAAAAGCATAAACAGAGATGCAGGTATAGTGGTCAACATGCTTCTGCTACACTAATTTAATTTACTCAGACAAAATGACATCATAAAAAAAAGTCTAACACTCTCTTTTGCTTCTCTGAAGCAAGTTCACAGTACGAGCAATTGCTAGCACAGACCCATCAACCAGTCTTTATCATCAGGCACCCAGCTGCAGATATAATGCAGATTTTCATTTAGCTGCAAAGCATTTACAATTTGTTCTTACTCTTCTTTTCCTTCAAAGAAAGGAATAAGCACCAGAGAAAAGTTCATGAACTCAAGCCAGTGGTATAAATCTGAAACCAAAATCATGTAAGATTCACAGAACTTCCAGATCTGAAGTTTATTGTAAGATTTATAGTGCTATTGAATGCAACCATGACATCGACGCAGATCAGAGCCAGATGAGTGCCAAGTATTAGCACTGATGATTATAAATAAATTCAACATATGGCTACACAAAGCAGTATCTGTGGAAGCCAAAACAGTTCTCTAGCAACTGTGATAAACAGAGCTTTTCTTCAGTTTTTAATTCTAAAACTATTTCTCATCTATTCAAAAGGCCACTTTTCCTTTCTGAGCATCAAATACAAAGCACAGACAACCATTGCCTTAGCTGGAGTTAGACTCAGTGTTGCAAGCTTTACAAACAGGCTGAGGTCTGCACATCAAGGTCCTTCCTTTTGTATCCTATGGAGATGAAGGCCAAATGTACCAGAATTAGATAAATCCAGCAGATAGGAAAATTCCTTTAAAAAAGTTGTAACAGGCTCAAGTATTAGTGTATAACATTTATCTGATACTGAATCATCTGAAAAACTCTATTTTAAACTGAAGGATAAATTAAAAATAAAAGGGCAACAACTAGCTGGACTATGCAGAGAGAAATTCCTTTCCTTCAGACTCAGCTTTAGCATAACGTCAGCAGTTAGCAACTTCGAAATTCTTTTCCATGTTTCTTATTGAAATGGGAGAAGATTAATGACTTCATAGCTGTCATTCACACGTAGAATGATAAACTATGCCAATAGGATTCTGTGTCAGTCATTAGGTTGGGTATATGAAAGTTGATTTTACTTGAACACTGGCAAACTGTGCCCTGGAAACCGGGTCTTCTCAGCGCTTATGAGGGTGGATATAAAGAGAACTTTTTTTCAGTTGAGCTTTAACAAAGAAAGTGTGAGCACCTTCTCTTCTCAGGACAAGAAGTAGAAGGGGAAAGAAACAGCATAACATCCTGAGCACTGCTTTTGAACGAACTGCTACACAACCTAAGTGGCTGCATGTGCTGGTGATTCACCTTGTAACAAAGCAGAAAAGTGGCTGAGCTCCTGCAGCAGCCAGATTCATAGCACGATACCTCTGTGCTCCTGCAGGCCCTGCAAGCGTGCTTTGTTGAAAATATTCTCTTAATGAGTAAAAAGGGCACAGGTCTACACTGAAGTTGACAACTCAGGACAGCCCAAGTAAAAGCAATCTTAGAGGACAAACTATTTTTGATAGAAAGCAACAGAAAGGAGTAGCAGTCACAGATACGACTAAATGCCAGGGATACACATATATCTCTTATAAAGGGTTTTGTTTTTTTTTTTACTGATAATCTACAAGAAAAACAGGTGAATGCAGCTGCAAACATGTCCTAACTTTGCAACGGGACTGTTCATCAGATGGAGCTGAGCACACGCTGTGGAAGGATGGGCTTTTCAAGGGAAATGCGAACTTCTACCTGCCCAATGCACAGTGATCACTCCTATCACACCAAGTCCTACCAGCTGGACCAGGATTGATGAGCAGTATCATTTCTGTGCGATATAACGTTTGGCAATTATAGAGATTTTTGAAGGGTTAGATTATCTAATGTTGTACCATATGGAAGATGCATAAGGAACATGCACAGCACAGATGAAAGCTGTACACACAATTTGCTGGCAAGTAAAGACAATGTACATTGTCAGGGTCAGATGTTAGAAAACTGAAAGACTTCAGCAAAACTTGCATAATTATTCTGGAAAATGCCATCTTGCAACAAATCTACTCTCTCCCTGCAGCTATATTTACTAGAATGCAGTACTCTAAAGTACTATGAAGGCAGTCAAAAGTAAGACTAAAATAATCTCACCAAACTGTGAGGGTGTATTTGAACAAGCTGGTATGGTCAGTTGTCCATAGCTGGTGCCAAGATTTAGCCTACATTAAAATGGGTAAACCAAGTATCTTCAAATCTCATTTGCAGAAAATGGAAATTCTGTTAGTACAGTGCGGAAATTATGAAAAACACAATGCAGTCACATACTGTACAATAAATGAGTTCAGAAGCTAGCGAAGAACTGTACAGGTAATAGTTAAAATAAAAGCATTCTATACCGATTACTGAGACAAGTAACCATGCCCTGCAGAGGAATTCCCCAGTGCACAATATGACATAGTCATTTCATAACATTCTTCTTGTTCTTGTCAGAGATTCTGACGGCTAAAACCTCTGCCATAAAGATTGCATGTTTTCAGGTTAACCTGTGAAAATAATGAGTCTGTTGATTCTATTCTATGGATTTTATTTTCATAGTATTGGAAGTAAACAGCTTCAGTTAGTTTTATAGTTAGTATAGGTCACAAGAGCTGCCCCAGTCTGGATGAGACTGTTGTTACGTACACTTCATCATGCTTTCATCATCTGTTTACACTGCTTAAAACTTGACAATAACTATAAAAACATTATATATAAAATTCCTGCTCGCTAACATTTATGGATTGAGAAAACTTTTCTCACCAGAAGCTCTGGGACAGTTTCTGAGTACAATTGTGTGCTTTGGTTTTGTTGCTGTCAAACAAAAAAATCCTGACTTCAAAGAGAGAATCCATATTACATTAAACCTGCAAGAAAGCAAAAAACACTCCTGGCATGATGTATAACAAGACTGCTTTAAAAAAAAAAAAAAAATTAAAAAAATTAAAAAAATATCATTGTCCAGCTAATCTGAGGTAATATAAATTCTGGATAATAATTAAAAGAAAATTGCTTGAAATGTCCAAAATCCAAAACAATTTTTAATGTAAGTAGTAATTTGAAATAGGTTATTCTAGCATTTTGGACAAGTTCCTCTTTTATTTTGAGCAAGAAATTCTTCAGAAATCAAATTCTGATTTCATTCTATTTCTTGTTAACTTTGACTTGTCTCTAAAAATTACACGCAGCTAGAGTGAAATACTTGAACTCTTGTCACAGAAAACCATGAACTACTCAGATAACAGCAAGAGACCATTTCCATAGTAAATAATAAAATACTTCTTGCAGACCACTAAAGATATAAGTTGCTATAATTCAAAACCATTATCCTCAAGCTGGGAGATATTCTCAAAAATCCTTGAGAATGTTTTCCAGTACAATTTGAAAAGGGAGTAGAGGGGAGAAGAGGAAAGACAAGGAAAGATACAGAAAACGTTTAACAACGCTTTTTTTTTTTTCCTCTTCAATTTTCCAAATGTAGGGGGGGGAGGGAAAGAACAAAATCATTTTTTCTGGGATGATAGATGTGATGAACATTATTAAATCTACAGTGACACGAAGGAAACAATTATGGAGCAAGTTCACTGATGTTATACTTGCTAAGTTCATGTTTACTGACTTTCAACAAATTAAGTAAAAATATCAATATCGTCTTTTAAGGATTCCATGCATATTCCTCACAAACAGAAAAGAACCCAGGAAGCTGGTGTGACCTGTTGCTCAAGTTCTTACTTGGAAGGTTCTCCATCTCAGTGATCCTACTAGAACTTTCTGCTTTATCTACAAAACTGCTCAGAGAGGGCTTTATAGCAGCATACTCCTATTACAAAACCACTTCTGAGATAAAACCTGGTGCTCAAGTGAAGATCAAAAATGGAAACAAAGCTTGCAGCTTTTTCTCACCAGAGAGGATTCAAGATCAAAACTAAAATAAAACTCTAGATTGTCCTTAGCAAGCAAAGTTGCAGAGGTGTCATCTGTGGCATGCATATCTGTTTTCAGTGATTTCTCCGTACAGTGCCATTGAAGCATCTGAGATCTGCCAATCGCTGAAGCAGAAGATAGTTAATCCAGCTACAAACTTCCAATGTAGGGAAGGAGGCAGAGCCTCTGCTATGCTTTGCTGCCTCTGTTCTTCACCAGTTCTGCTGGTGCTGGAGTTTCTCAAGTAGATAATTACTAAAGTTTTAATTAATCTAGTGTCTGTATGTCCCTTTGGATGAAAGAGAAACTGTTTTATTTAAAGCAGTTTGTCTAGGATGTTCTCAAGGATTGACAGGCCTGCTAAAATGGCAGCCACTGAACACACCCACATAGGCTTTCACTCTTTCAAAATTTATAATTTAATAACAGGTTTTTTTAAAATAAGACAGTAATCTTTAGCTTCTTCATAAGCCACATGGAAATCTTTGTCTCTTCCATTCTCCATCTCAGTTAGAACAGAGAAGGAAGCAAGCACCACACTGAATGTAACAAGAAATATTGCTGCATGAAAATAGCTGGAAGCTGATTTTTCAGGGTTGAAGATGAACACAAAATGTGCTTCTCAATTCTTGTCAGCATGCTGAAAGTAGGACCCTGAAATCTAGGTAACATCTCATACAAGAGTAGACACCTATTATCCCCAAGTTTGTTACAACTCACAATATGTACATGTGACTAGAAGTGCCAGTATTTATCAGAGAACCTGGAAAAACAGGCAAGTATAAATAGATCAGAAAGGACATAAGCCTTTCTGGAATTTTAAGGTTTTAGGAATAAAATCTAGTCTTTAATTTTTGTTTTCCTCATTAAATCAGAGCCAAATATTATCCTGAGATTATTGGAGCAAAGAGAAGATGTACAAAATGAGAGAAGATTGCCACTAAATCTCAGTAACTTCTGTATCCCCACATCCCTATACTCATTTCCCCACTCCATGTCATAGAGTACATAAAGCCATGGACAGTCCTTCCCCCTCATCACCATGTCCAGCTCTGCTTCCCAAGCCTTTGTACCTCACAAACACTATGAGACTAAAATTATTTGAGAGGTTAACAAAAAGCAAAAGCTTTTTTTTCCTTCTCTCTTCACCATACCAACACACACACACACTCTTGCTCTCTCTCTGCACACACTTTTCAAGGCTATTAACTATAAATATTTAATTTTCACAGAGACATATAGAAAAATCTTTTCATGAGGTTGCTAACCATCACCCAAACGCCTTTGTATTTTCATTCTGAAAAATAAATTTGATACATATACTGCAATCAGCTATTAATTATTTTGAGCTGTGCATTTCTTCAACAAATATTTTTAACAAGCTCGCCACCAAACAGATCTGCTTATTAAAAGTTATATTTCCCTGCATAAGTTGCACTTTTGTTTAGAGCATTATTTAAAGAACAGGGATGGCTGTAGAATTTCCATTACTCACTGAAGTAACAAACTTAAAAGCAGAAGACACAAAATTTTAATGGAAAATATCCCCAGGTCCAAACATGCCAGTGGCTTTGAAGGCTTCTTCAGTGCTTTCTTCTTGAGAAACACAAAGCCATGCCTATGCCTGCAGCAGGGCAGGGAATGGCGACTCTGAAATCAGTACCCTGAGAACTGAACTGGTCTCCTGCTTGCTAATATATCTTGGGACACCAAGTAAAGGGGATGTACGCAAATGTCATTTCACCTGTTACATTCTCCTTTGGTGTCTCATCACACAGCAGAGCAGCAATCCCTTGCAAGAGGGCGAGCTGCTGACCAGTGCAGCAAGGCCCAGTGAGGCCTGGTGCACAGAGCACCCAGCAGCCTTCTGCAGAGCCAGCGGTCCTACAAGAGGCATTGATACCCATGCGTAGGTTCAGAAAGGCAGAAGCACCTTTCATGTAATTCTCACTGCTCCCAAATCTTTATTCCTACAGTTTTCACAGCCATCTTGCGTAACTGCATACTTGCAGATTAAGGCAGGAAATTGGGGATGCCTCATGAGGGGAATCATCCATCATTGTTTGAAATGTTAGATTTTAAACACTAATTTTCCTTTCTTTGTGCCCTTACTGGAAGGAATCCCTTCTCCATTCCCCCCTTTGAGCTGTTTCAGCTGTCAAAACGACAGGTGCCTACAGAGGAAACAGTGCTTCAAGAGTGGGGTATGGAAGAAGAGATAAGATGAGGAAGGGCTGGGTGGGATGGAGTTACAGCTGCAGACACATTGCAGAACACAGAGTGAGGAAGGGAGCACAGAAATAGAAGACATGAGTTGTAAACAGATTAGAGACAGGGTGGAGTACAGGCAAAAAGATCAAGGCTGGCATAACTTGTAATGCATGGGTTTTTCCCTTTGTTTTTTTGCCCTGAACACCAAGCAATGCAAGAGAAGACAAAAATAATCTAGTTAGCAAGTTCTGTTTTTTGGACTGAGTCTATCTGCTGTTATTTTAGTTTTCTTCCCTTTCCTGCCACAGAGGCTTCTGTGGTTAAAAGCTTACAAACAATCCTGCCAAGGCCAACTTCGTCTTTACATCAGCCTTCTGCTTCATTGCCTTCTAATCCCTCTAAGTGTCATCTCACCAGCTCTTTAAGTTTGCAAGGTGTCATCTTTCCTTTGCTCAGCTGACATTCAGTCAAAACCCTTTGAGCTGTTAGAGCTGATGCCTATTTGGCAAGAGATCAGAATGAAAGTACTACTGCGTTAATAGAGGTTTCTTTGCTGCAGTGACTGATGGCCATTGCAGCTACTTAACACTTGTAATGTTTTATGGGCTTCAGGCATTGCGAAGTACACAGCAAACAGATTGGATTTGTTTCTCCTTTAGAAATGAACGTACATACTGTTATTTTCTATGAGGTTTTGGACAGTATTGAGAAGAGGGAAGAAAAAGACAAAGCAAGATTCTGGCAGATAGAACAAAGTTGCTAAGTTTGAGACAAAGAACAAGGATGCTTTACTAGGTGAGAAGGATGCCAGTGCTTTGAAAGACCATAGGGAGTTCTGTCTCTCTTTGCTTGCATTAGCATCCTATGCCTCCACACATTAGCTTGTCCAGAGCAGAAACAGAAAAGGAAAATGTCTTGAACAATATCGCTGCAAGGTCTGAGTGCAACAAAAGTTAATATCATGGTCCTTCTGTCCTCAACACCATCAGCAGACCCAAGTCCTTAGTCTGAATTACAACCTGTACCCATTCCTCATTAGCAGCCGAGGCCACCATGAATGAGATAGCTTTACCTGTGTTATCCCAGGGAGGGGAACATCGTGCTCGGGCCAGGTGTCACACTACAGAATACGAGATTTGTATAAACAATATCACCAGTACAGCACCTAATACATGGTACCGGTCACGGTGGTTAAATAAGAGTCTCACAGGGACAGCAGTATAGTGTCCAGCATTAGTAATAATGGTGGGTTTCAAAGCAAACTGTTAGTTTCCTTTAACAAGGCTTCTCTGTTTCTGCCATGCTCTCTTTCAACAACAGATTAATGATGTTTCTTGTTTTTCTGTTCATCACCTTGATCGCACTTGTGTTGAAAGCTCAAAAGACTTCCATAACAGCATCACAGTAATTAATAGTGGTTTTGCTATGGATGTAAGTATGGATTAAACTTGTCTTTTACCCTCTTTAGCTAAAAAAAAAAATTTTAAAATATGTTTTGTGTATTTATGATACAGTGTTGAACATCTGCGGCTCATCCTTTCCCTTTTGGCTCCCTACCACTGCTGCAGTTGCACATCCTGGGGCAAGGAATGTTAGGAGTTCCTCTGTGGAAGCAGCTCTGTAGTGACTAAAACTGCTGCAGAGAGGGGAGTTTAAATTTGGAGCTGTTGCTAGCTTGCCTCCTACTCAGAGGGAGGCCCTCTGGGGAAGTAATGCAGAAATGCCCATTTGCAACACAATTCACTGCATGATTCTCAAAATTAGCCAAGGATAAGGACTAAATTAGCGCAGCAAAGTTTTAAACTGACAAGCCAGAAGCCATGTGCAGAATAGATTCTACAAATTGGTCTTTTACACAGGCAATTCAGACCGACACATCTACGCGGCTGTGCTGGAGGTGCAGACATATGCACAGAAACTTAAAAGTTTAATCAAGGTCATCATTCGCTTCCTAAATCAACAGCAAAAAAGACCCAGGAGCAAATATCTAAGTGGTACCTAGTGGAGGGTTTGAGGGTGTGCTTCATAAATTATTGATTTCAGTCTCTTGAGGAAAAGCAGAGGACAGCTTCATAGCAAAATTCAGAACTTTAATTTCATTTCCTGGATGTATTTCAACATTAAGACAGAGATTTTTTTTTTTTTTTTACTGTAATGTTTTTAAATGGTGTTTGTAAATGCAGAAGAGATCCCAGATAACAAATAGCTTTGTTCCAGAGCACTCTAGACGTGCTTTCAGTGATCATTTGCTGTTGTCATCTGTTATTAAAATAATAACTTCTATTTAAGCTTTACATTCCATAAACATGAAACAGTGATGGCATGTGCCATCATAGCCCTTCCTCACTCTCTCCCTCCCATTATCTGATGATGATCTTCAATTGCCTTTAGTGCTGTTGAATTATCTTCCAAGCAAGATAAAATAGTGTGGAAAAACTTCTTATAACACATCACTAATTCAGTGGAATCGTCCATATCTCCATACAGCTTCCTGCATAGTCCTTTCTCTTTTGCCAGAATTGATCAACCAGCTATTTATTATACAACTGCATCACTGCAGTGAGACTTTCCAAGGAAATTTTGGGAAAGTTTGAGTGAGCAAATATTACAACAGTTCTATCCCACATACGCACACTTCCAAGTCTAGCCCATCATTCTACAAACTACCTTATGGCAAAACCTGTGGATAGTATTTTTTCCAACCCCATTCATAGGTTTTCAAAGTTGGAGAAGGACAGAGTGGTTAGGAGATCAGGGTAAAGAGGCATACATTTGATTTAACTGGGCTGTAGTCCTACAGCATAAATGGTCTCCAGCAACCTCTAGGAAGTCAGAGAGCCATGATGTACACTGGCAAATGAACAGTCAGGTCTGAGATTTATAGGGTGGTATAGTTGCCAAAGATCTCTTAATGCAAAGCTACAAACTGAAACAAAGTAAAGCAAAGGAATAGAAGAGGTGGGGAAACCAGACAAGGTCATGTCTCCAGAGTTCCCCAGAGCAGAAACATGGAAAAGTAGGGAAACAAGTGTGATATGTTCTGTACAGTGCAAAGTAAACTGAAACCAAATGAATTGCAATGAGGTCTACTCCTCTGTCTCCTGGATCTACAGTTGGCTTAAACACAGTCTTTCAAAATAATACTTAAACAACACTTTTAAGATACATCAATTCATCCCTTACCAGCTATTCTTCAATATAGTGGAAAAATCTTCACCCAAAGTTACACTCATGTGGTTTGCTCTTAATTCAGTAAGCTTTAGGCCTTAAAGCCTGTTCCCTGCACGACATATATTGCCTGGTTTATCTTACCACCCAGCATAGAAAGGCACTCAAGACTCTAGCACCCAATGTGTTGCAGAAATTGAGTTCACCAGTTGCTTAACATTTTTCTCTGGTGCTGCAGATGTTTGTGATTCTTGTTCTAGGACTAAAGTCACACCATCTTTAATACCATGAGACCAGTCCCCATCTGCTTTTTACCCTCACATCTGCTGTCAAAATGTCAAACTCAACACCCAGAAGGAAGGAGACATTTGAAAGCAAGAAAGAGGCTTGTCCATCCCTCCCAGGAAGGCACATAACCCTACCGAATTTCTGAGTAAAGACAACCAAGCTCCAGTGAACACAGTCTGAGGCCTGTGAGATGCTCAGGTGAAAGACATTCACAGTGCATGCTGTTGAAGGAGAAATGGTTCTGCAGCATCCTTCCTTATTCACCCAGACCAAGGCCAACTCCAGACATGCAAAGTAGGCTGCTGCTTAAGGCAGCACAGCAGCATTGCCCCCAATGCTTATTTGCCTCCAGCTGAATTTTGAAAAGGCTGAATGTTGCTTTTAGCAACAGGAAGCTCCAAGAGTGTAAAGAGAAAAATATTTCCAGGAAACCCAGCTCTTCCTGTTAAATTGCCAGCTGCCACCATCTCTTGACATAATGAAGTACAGTTTTACATACACTGCTGAGCCATTGCTGTCCATTTCAAAAACAGATACTAACTTGGGTAGAGTTACATCCAAGCATCCAATGGTGGGATCTGATCAGAAATGCCCACTGTGAAAACCAGTGTTTGCTGCAGAGCAGAAGATGTTGCTAGAAGTGTAGAAAAATCTCTGAAAATCCCTGAGCTATAGCATGTTCCTACTCTACAAAAACAACCCAGTAGGGAAAAAGGGAATTCAGCAACTGTAACTAAAAATGTCTGCCTTAGAATAATAATATGCAGGTGAAGAAAGGAAAAAGAAAGAAAAAAGAAAAAAGAGAAAGAAAGAAAGAAAAGAAAAAAAAAGAAAGAAGCAACAGTAAAGCCATCCAGATCTCTTTCAGTTTGCCTCAGTCATCACCTTCTTTCTGGTTCCTCCATACTTCAGAGAAGCAGCTCCCCTTGTCCAGTCTTGGAGCACCCCCCAGCTGGGCTGTTAGCATCCAGGGATCCTAAGTTTGTAGAGAAACAGGAGCCAGAAGGTTTGCAGAAGCTGCTTTCTTCAAATCTGGCCCTGCATCATAATTTCTTCATGCATGAGATAGGGACAATACTGTATAGATAAGTGAGGATGTTAAATGAAAGTGTGTTTACATAGCTCCCTGGAATGGAAGGTGAGAGACTGTACACAAATTAAAATATTGTATAAAAGGAGAAATAATAAAAAATACTATATATCTTTCAAAGAAAGACTCTTACAACATACCAAGATAATAGAAGAAATGCCACCTCATCCTGTCTCCTAGTTTCTAGATTCTGCTGTTTGTTGCTATGAAGCTTTTTACCCCCTCCTTGCTACTGAGAATGCGTTTGTTTGGATATTTGCATTAAGTCAAGACAAAGCATTCATTCATGTCTGCTGCTTATTTCTCACTTGCTGCAGTCCTTTATTTTTCACAGAACCACTCACATTTTAATACAGGCACAGTGCAAGCAGTGAAAAACAAGCCAAGGCAAATAAGCTCTCTATAGGAGAGGCACCACTCATCAGGGAAGACAGACATAGACAGAGCAGGCAGCAGGCTACAAATTCATTAAGTTAAACACTGAGCAGTAATCCTCAGCCTCTTTTCACTCACACACCAGACGCATGGTTTCAGTGCCCTCGCCTAGATCCTACCATGTAGATGAAGGCAGGGGCAAATTCCCAAACTCTGCTCCTCGCCCCATTTCTGAGCCATTTCTCATTTTTCCTCAGAGACAGTAAAGAAGAAATTAAAAGGATATCACACACCACTGGGACTCTGATTTGCTTTGCAGCATACTGATCCCATTGCTTGGCACATATTTCTTTGGAAGCTCAGCCTTCAGAGTTATTTGCCCTGCATTCAGCAGCTGCCTGCAGAGCACACCCATGTAGGAGTCACTCCAGCATGCTCCCCCTGGGAACTGAAGGGTCTTGCCTGGTAGCTCACAGCTCACCCTGTTCAGAATGTTCTGGCCTGACCAGTTATCCCGTTCCATTCATATCCAAAATTCAGTGGTCAAAAACTGGCAGATTTCAAGCTCCAGTATCACAGAGGATGACTTCCAAGGACAGAAATTGGAAAGTGTCAAGAAACACCCATTCTGCTCTCAGAAGGAGGGATCTCAGATGAGAAAACCTGACATCATCCACCCATTTATCAGCTGGAAACCTAGCATGCAGCAGAGCACTCACTAATCCAAACCTTAACGCAGTCCCAATTAGCAAAGGTGCCTCCTGCCCTGAGGTCATACGGGATGTCAGTGGAATGAGCACAGAACCTGCCTTTTCCAACATCCAGGCCAAGCGCAACTTAGGACTTAAAAAATCTCAAATATTGCTCTCTAAGCCCTAAGAAGCATGTAGCCAAACATTATCCTGACTGCAACAAAACATACTCCTGCCTAGGCAGCTGCCATTCCCCTACAAAAGCAAACAGACATATATGATTAAGAAAACCTTTGTCAAGTACAGACAAATTGCTTTTTGTGCGCTGCTTTACCTTTGTCACAGCTTCCCTTTTCCTTATCCTTCAAGTATTCTAATCCTCCAGTCTCAGCAACATTGCTCTGCATGGGAACAGCACATGTACAAATGTAAATTGTTTTGAACAAGATTGCCTTGTCTAAACAGTTTGTATTATGAACTCTACCAAACTGGTCTTAGAAATCCTGGCTGTGTGCTAGTTATGTACATGTGTGCACATATGCCTTTGAAGGTCTGGCACTGTTTGTGCGACACGTATTGGGGTAGGGCTACTGAGCTGGAAGAAGGCACAGGCTTCTGGAGTCCGTGCTCATGGCACCAGGCAGAGTACCCACACCCCACCACTGTGCCTGAGCCCAGCCAGCTAGGAGGCAAGAGACAGTGATGGCATAGAACCCGCTGCCTTCACAGACCTAACTCATAGCTGGGCTACCACTAGGGTGTCACATCAAACTTTGGAAATGTAACTGTATAAAGTTCAGAGTTTTATGAGGTTTTTTGTTTGTTTTTAAATAAGACTTGAAGCCTTCCAGAGACAGCTACAGGGTTTTCAGAATAAGTAAGGTCAAGGCAGGGGTTGATGAGAAAGCGCATGCTGAACTACTTGCAGACGCTTCGTGGGCGAAACAAAAACTTATGTTGCCTGAAGAGCAGCCTTACTCATTAATTTTGAGACTACGTAATACAATTGAGACATGAAGGGATTTCCACTGTTGAGAAATATTCCAATTCTTTTGCCAAAACAAGGATAAAAATGATGGAACCAAGTGCCCAGCATGTGCAATAAGCCTAACTTTTCCAGGAACTGTTATTTGAAAAGGAAATCAGGAAAACAAGATTAGCAAGGCATATATCAGACTTTGAGGAAAACTAGTAAAGGTATTTGTTTACATCAGGACTGGGCACAGGAATTCAGATATGAACTGAACCATTCCCAGAATGTGAGAGAACAGGCTGCTTTAGTGCTTGCTTCCTCTCATCAGACATGGCTTACTAGGAATCAGAAGTCAGAATGCAAACTTCAGGCCTATTCCAATCAACAGTCTGATGAAGCAGACAATCGGAATGACTAACATTCCTTGGATTTAAGGTGAGATGCATGCGAACTATCATCACTGCTAGACATCACTATCTTAACTTGGTACCTTTGTACCATTGACTGTAATTCCCAAAGGCTCCTGTTCTATAGACCAAGACACTCACATCCATCCAGGCCCATTGAATCCTTCTTAATACACCCCAATATTGTGTTCCAAACACATCAGTTCTTCCCTAAAAGCTTTTATCTCATCTATTCACATTGCATCAAGCAAAGACCCTGTTTTTCACCTTTAAAGACTTTTTACCTAGTCTCTCCCAATTTCCTTAAATCTGTTGAAAGCTTAAACGTATTTCTCCTGCCTCACAAGTTACTGTAAACATTTTGGATAACAAATACCGTCTGCTAAAAGTTATCTTATTTATCTGGCTTGCATAAATTATAGAATTGTAGAATAAATCATGTTCAAAGTCTCCTGTAGAGAACATCCAATTCTATCATATTGCTATTAATGAGACAGGGATTACTCTTACTCATTATACTCAGGAAAAAATAAATTGGCAAGACAAATAACATAAAGCAGAAGAGAATAAAAGTTTAAATCCATTCAGTATATTTTCAGGTCTCTCAAGAGGGATCCTGTGCCTGAAGAAATTACATTTTCCTTCAGAATGGCAAAGCAGCTCCTGCCCTTCCGTAGCGCTTGGAGTGAGTGTCGTGCAAACACAGTTGTTGCATTAATAAACACAAAGAGGGAAAGACAAGAAATGCAAAATGAATACAGAAACCAAAGTAACTCCTGAGGCTTTTTACCCAGTCTTCTGCTGTTGCAAGTAGAGCCATCATATGATGCTTTTTCTCCTCATGCAACAGCTAGACCGACACAGACATCCAAAAAGAAAGCTAGCATAAGAAATGACTACAGCCTGGCCATCAGTAACAGTCTGAAAATTAGAAGAAAGTTTATAAACTCTCAAGGAGTTAACAACCACATCCAAGGTGGTAAGAAGGGAGAAAGGAATAAAAAAAGGAGTAAAATCTTACTGATTTTTTTTGGTCAGTCTTCAGAGGACTATGAAGACCACCAATCTGTTCCTCTTCCTCAGCATCTAACTACGGAAAGGTCACATGGTATCAGCTTTGATTACAGAGTTTCAAGAAACAAACAGGCTCCTTCTTGAAGCAACCTTTGTATGGAATCGTATCTGAAATGCTGAATTAAGTTTTACCCACAATAACTTCAGCAGGCTGCCACCCCTCCTTGATACTACAGAACAAGATTAGTAGCTGATCCACCTTGGCAAAGGTCATGTGATAAATAACTTTAGAAGCAACCACAAAAAAAAAAAAAAAAAAAAAAAATCCACACTCTAGCAGCATCCTAGAAATGGTCATTTCTCCCCATAACAAAAGGTCCATACTAATGTGCCTACTAACAGCCCAGGAACTTTTGTATTATACCTTAAGGATCTATTTGCCTTTATTCCTGTAATACATCTCAAACTCAATGTTTTCTTTTAAGGTATTAGTGTTCCCATTACAGTGGTTTGTATACATAGCTGGTTGGTTGTCATTGTTCCAAATGTTGTTTTGTTTGTTTGTTTGTTGTGGTTTTTTTAAATGATAAGAGACCCATTAACATCAATCTCATATTTTCTTTACTTAGAGTATTTAAGTATTTTCAAATGAGTTTGCCTTTTTCTGCATTTCCCCTTTGGCCAAAACCTGTATGCAAAAACACTGGGACAATGCATTCTCTTTCACAGTGGCAAAGTGAAAAGCTTGTGATGTTTCTTCTTACTTATATGTCAAATAGATTTTCATTTTGCTTTCAGCAAACAAGTTGCTTCACTAATAGAAATAAACATTTACTTAGATTTTGAATACACTTGAAAGGAGTTCATAATATACATGCTTTTAGAGGAAAGCTAATGGAAGTAAAATACCTTTGCCCTACCAATCTGTAGCAAGTTTCATGTTCAGAGCTTAAGGCAGCCTGAGATCCATTCCAGTTGACCTCAATGAGCTGAATCTTTGTTTTCTTCTAAACCTTGTGCTTGAAGACTGAAGTTTTACAGTAGAACTTCATAACTGATAAAAGTGATTTGTAATAGCTTTGATACAAGCATACAATTGATGCAAAGTGACAGACTGAGTTTCAAGTCATCTTTCCAAGCCTCAAAGCACATCAGCGGATATTTTCACGTGGAGGGAATGAATCAAGCCCTCCTACCTACTTTCTAGTGCAGGACCTGCCCATGTGAGCCACCAGCCTCTGGGGGGATAAACAGCCACTGTTGTTAGTTATCAGGATCACTGAAGTTAACAGTGACTTAAAGTCTGCCAGAAACTAAAACAAAACAATGACCCTTTGTTTTAATCAGATATGAAAAGTTGCAGTACATGAACACACTTCTGAGAAGGTACTGGATGTCCGGGAAAAATGTGGAGATCCTGTGGCAATATTTCATAGTTTTTAGCAAGGTTTAGTCTGTATACCCACCATATATCCAGTTAATGCACGTGGGCTGTGACCAGAGTTAGCACTTCGCTCATCTTTTCAGGAGCAGTGTTGCCAGCCTGCTCCGTGACTCCACACAGCACACAGCAAGTCCTGCCTCTGAATAAGAGCAATGAAAAAGCATGTAAATGCTTTGGCTTTGGCTGTTAGTACAGGAGGAAGCTCATTCTTCAGTAAGCAACTCAAGGTGCATTTTCCCTGCTAGCTGACCCAATAAGCAAACTGTGCAGTAGCAAACTAGATATAAATAGGTTTTAATTTAGTCATATTTACCAAAAATTCCTGTCCTCTGCACAATGTATAAATATACAGCAACACTAAAACAGGCACTGGCAAACTAGGTATCTGACCTGCCTGCAAACCAAACCACCAGTAGCGTACAGCCTCGCATTGCAGTCACTATGTTTAGGTGTCAACAGGCAAAATGGGTTTTGTTAACTAATGAAACCTTCCTTCAAAGAATCTATAGGCTGAAGGAATACAAGTGATACATAAGGAAACAGAAATAAAAGAATTAAGCCTTTCACATGCATTTACAATGTCAGCAATGCCAGACAAGTATAACTATTTCAGGTAAAATACAGTCATAATTAATTTCTTCCACTTCCCAATGAATTTAGCATCAATTTCAGCTCATTCTGTTTTTTCTGGAAAAAAAAAATGTGTACTAAAATGTTTTGTGTCTGGACAGAACGTAAACAAGAGAGTTGTGCTTTTCAGCAAAGGTTCTTTGCTCGAAGTCTGAAGTCCCTTTTCCCATTGCATTTCTCTTTCCTCCCACTCTTCACAAGTGTATGCAGAGAATTAGTGTACATGTGTAGGATTGACTGCAAGGCTGTCTGGCTCTGTACATAAAGAAATGTGTTTTTCTTGCACAGGTCCGTCAGATTTTGACTGTTACATACTGGAACTTTAAACACAAGTCCAGAAAAGAAAGAGATAATCCAGCAGTTTTGAAATTACCCATTGTAACAAAATTCTGAATTTAAAAAGTATACATCTTAGAATACCCACCTGCAGGCTTGCAAATTAGTTACAGATGTTAAGTAACAAGAGTCCATGAACAAGCCTATGTAGGAGCTAGATCTGGATTGGTTTGGTAAGGCTGCTGTGAACTAGTTCCCTCTCAAGCTGCCAAGAAAAGGTGATCTGGCATGGAAAGACTCCTCTTACCTTCCTCCCTACACCTTGTACTCCTTTTTCCACAAACCTCCCATATTAGCTTTATGAGGTATAGTATAGCTCCATTCCCCACCTCTAGAGTTTATAGAACACAAGTGAAATCTAATGCATTCTTCATAGACTGTAAGTCCAACCCTTTCTTGTACAATGCTTCACTATATAGGGTGGGAATTGTTCTAGCCCCTGCTCATATTGCATCCCTTACGCGGGTGCTCTGCTCATGGCTCTGTCATTGGCAGTGAAGTGCTGTGATACATACACCAGACACAATGTCCTGTTGCATTTAAGAACAATGCTGCTGGAACACCGTATCTTCAGGACTGAGCAGATTTGATATCTGAAGAAATAAAGTGTGGAGGTCAACTTGATTTGAACAGCTGTCTAAACTGACACATGACAACAAGTACTTGCTGCAGCCATATCTTGGAAACCCCCACCTTTCTGTTTATGCAAGTTTTTTGAGTATTACTTCCCCTTAAATGTAATGCAGTGGAAGTTGATGGCTACTGTTTACTACATATGGTAACAGTTCTTGTGTAGATGAGAGGTCATGACCCTGTGCCTTGATAGAAGGAATATATTAAGTAGTGCTGACAAAGGAATCAAGATCTACTCCTTTTATTCATGCACAGGTTAGCCCTGTCACATTCTGGCATGACCACAAGAGCAGTTTCATGCTATAGGTATTGAGTATAGCTTCCCTTATTTAAGCTACATGTGTTCGTGACCACTGGATAAAACAATACATTTTTCAGCAAACCCTAATTAAAGCTGTAGCTCAGAAACTGGCAATTTGGATGAAGTTCAAGCATGGAGAGGCATAATGATATATTTACCTAATTAGCACCAAATGCCTGTGTGCGTGGGACTTCCCCTGTTTTCCTGTCTTTCAGTTCATTTCACAGCTAGCTGCATATTCACAGCCATCTTCATCCTCCATGCAATTACATTGAGTATGGACAACTCCACAAAAGTTATAACACCTCCCATATGAAAACACCGGTGGAAGAAAAATACACACACACACACACACTCTCCTTACAATTAGGAAACTCAGCAAGAATCTCAGCTAACCTAGCACAGCAACACTCACTCCAGCATTAAGAACTGCTGCTTCTAGCAACACACAAGGGGCTATACCACTACCATTCAATACTTGGGAAACCTTGAAACTGTTGCCACAAGTCCATCAAGATGTTAGATGCTGGGCTTGGAAATCCCACCTAAACTTCCAATGACCACTCAGGCTTTGAAGCAGGCACCAAATTCTGACATTTCACAAGTGTGATGAAATTCTTCTGTAACCCACTGCACCAAATTGTTGCAAATTTGATTAAATTACTCATCACAGAAGTAAACTACAAATCCTTGCATCACAATTAAAACCTAAAGACAGGAACTAATTTCCCTTACTGCCATAATTTCTATCCTTCTTGCTGTATTATATATAAAAAAAAAAATCCCACCCCACCTTTTGTCAGATATTAGGGTTATCCCCTTAAAAAATTGTCTTTATTCTATGGGGGTCTATTCACCTTTTTTCCTTCACCTAGTTTTTCCTCGATGACTGCCAACGTTATGGTTGTGCCTTCATTCTGCTTACACGTAGACTTTCAACTTTCCCGTTAATAAAACGATGAATGTCTAAGCTACTAAGCTAAATTTTTGTTATTAACTACTATTACTGAGTCTGATATTCAAATGAACACCAATGGAAAATTGAATAGTAAACTGGTCTAATTAAACTCATTTTGGTCTGATCATCTGCAATTATATTTCACAGTTGCTCTCTCAGTTAAACTCCATTATTGGTCCCATATCTCTGCTCAGTCAGAATTTCTCTCCACTAATTTCCATTAGGAACAACTCTCTTCTACCCTCTAGGTCTAACAAAATTAATTGACCTTTCAAATGTGACCTGTTCAATCAGAATCCTCCTACTTACCGCCCTGCAATACTAAACTTTCATCTTGTCAAATTTGCCCATTGCAGCATTTTCAGCTTCAGCATTTGTAACGTTAACAGGACATTTGAAGCTTCATTACTTTAAACAATCAGTTGTCACACGAAGAGGAAAGTGGGCAAATGAGGAGAGGCAGGAATTTACTCACACACTTCAGCTGGCTCTCCCTGGGCACAAAAACTGCATGACTTTTCAGAAGAAATGGAGCACAAAAACAGCCACAGTTTCATCCCTTCTAGTTAAAACAACCTTGTATCATTTTGAGTGGTAACTGCTGAAGGTCCAGCCCTATTAGAGACTGGGATTTAAGTAGCTAGCGTTAGAAACAACTAGGTAATTATAGTATCTTGAAGCAGCAATGCCATTAGGCATTAATGAGTATTTAATAACCATAGCAACAAGATTTAAAATTAATACTGAGTGTTTTGGCTTGATCCACAGTTTTAATCTGTCACACTAATCTACACAAAATTCACAAGCTCATATACAATGTCACTGTCCTCAGCCGACACAAAAACAGATTTCCACTTTCACTGTCACCAGAGACTCTGTCAATTCAATTGGAAATAACTCAGTCCCCCTATCCGCTGGGCATCCAGCAAACCCATCTGAAAGTAATTCAATTACAGGCTGCAAGAGGGGCTCTAGATCAGCTAAGAATGGTCAGCACTAGTCCCATTGGCTAGATTTGGCACCAGAGGCAGATCAGCTAGCCTCCAGGAACGTGAAACAGAAGGCTGGCTGCTTTAGTCAAAAACAGCAGAAAATTAGCTGTGTGAAGTCTCCTGACTGTGTTATGGAGTTCTCTCTAGACTAGCAAGGAAATGGTCCTGCAGCTCGGAGAATTTAGCCAGCTCCAAGTTAGATAAATAAGAGCTGAAAGAACTTGCTAGCAAGTCTCAGACATCTTCCAGATACACCATCACAACATATGAGGGGGTTGTGATTTGTTTCTTGCAGTGGGTGGGCATGTCTAGTTAATCAACAAGTGTGTCCACTGTTTATAGACATAACATTCTCTAAAGCTCCAAAATTTATGAAGTCATCCAAAATCTGTGGCAGAAAGATTTAGCATGAACTCTTCATTACATCCCTATTCTCATTCTTCTTCATTGCTTAATTTCTCTCTTAACTTTTCTCTTGGCACGAGAAATATGTTAACAATAACTCCCTAAACAGCCTCCCTTTTTCGCTCATAAATGAAATAACAGATGTATAAGAATACAGAAGGAACAAAGATTATAGACAGCAAGATAAAGCAGTTTGTTTGGATTTGTAAGCGTAGTGCCTTAGCCAGCTCAGGTTTATTATCTTCCCATCAGGCTTTCAAAGGAAGAGGGATGCATCTCAGCTCTTTCCCTGGTGGCACCATAAGAGCTCTGAATTTAAAAAAAAAGACATTTGAGTATGAAGGATACTTAAACTGTTGTCTAATGTTGACATAAACACAGATATGCCATTTTTCTTGAGCTGAGCAGAGGGTTAGAAGCCGAAGTATTATATTTAGATTTTCCCATGACTTCATATTAATCTGGACTTTCTTTTTCACAGCTAACTTATGGTCATACTACACCCACTGATGCTGAGGGTGCAGCTGGAGTTCCACCATCCATCCCTCACCTGCCAGAGCTCAGAGAATGCACCTGTTTGTGAGGGACAATTAAACTCTGCTTATCCATTCCTTTATACTGTATCTGGCAGAAGATTTCTTGCTTGCAGTACCAGAATATTTTCTAGAGCCAAGATCCTACTTTTCCAATGCATAAATCAGAGAATTTGGTTTGGGAACAAGCCAAAATTCTTTGAAATGGTGTTTAGAAAGGATGAGGAAAGAAGAAATTATCTGATCAGAATGGAAATGGAAGTAACATGCACCAATTTTAAGCTCTGATTTTAGAAGGCAGTTGATGTATTCAGTTCCTATGTCTCCTGGTTTCTGTCCAGCTCAGGCTAGTTTAGATTTTGGAGTAAAATCTAGTAGCTCCCAAGGAGATTGGAGTCACCATTTTTAGACTCCAGCAACATAGAATTTCACCTGCTTCTTTTGCTGAGGTACCATGGGCTAATTCTGAGGAAATGTTCCTTGCTTGGAACAAGCAAACATTTCTACAAAACCTGAAGTCATAGTACCAACTGTAGAAAAGAGAAAGAGGAGATTCCCCTTCTTACTTTTGCTGGTAAACTGCATCTTTGAGCTTCGTGCCAAAACTTAGGGTACTCTGTTCCCAGCTCTCTGCGTCTAGCCTGAAATCTGTACAACCACTGAAATGATAAACAATGAGCCACAACTTGAAGTAACTTCACGCTGATGACATTTTGACATTTTGACCTCTTCGAACTAAATTTGCTCACTCCCTAGGTTTACTTCTTTCAGATGCACCTAAGCAATATTAAGATGGCATTAGAGATCTGGGTTATATGCTATCTCTCAGCCATCTCCACAGTTGCACTGAGATTCAAGAAATCACAGTGTGGCTCTTATTCAACATTCTGCTGTTGTTTTTCACCTCCATTCCCTCCCCCTTCCTTTTTTTTTTTTTTAAAATTTGCAAAGATAGTTGTCTCAACTATAAACATCTTAGGCTCCAGGCAGCTTCAAGAACAGTTAGCAAACTAATGATGAAAAGAAGCCTAAATAAGGAAACACGTGTGGTTCACCAATACAACCACAAACAAATCTGGGGGCAGAGGCAGAGAGGAAAATCAACATTAACATAAATTGAGCAGGGTTTCCACTTTCCTCCTCCCTAAGGGCTTAAATGAGTCATGTTCTGAACAACTTACCATGAAGTAGGTTTACATTTTATATCATTCTGGGTTATTTTTTTCCATTTAAATCTTTCTTTATTGATTTGCACAAATATGAGGGTAACTGTGTATTTCCTTAGCATGTTTAGCTCCCCATTCTACATAGATTTCCTAGTCCTCAAAGCAGCTCTGGTTCTTATTCACTTTACCAATAATTATTTGGAAGAATTGATGCACTGAAACCATAGAAATTGATGAATTAATTCATTCAGCTTAGAAGTTATCAGTATGTTCTTATGTTAGCACGTTCTGCTGATTGCTCATAAAGAAAAGGAAGATATCCAGAATAGAGGCAGAGGTTATAGACATAACATTCTCAAGAATGTTGAAGAACTCAAGACCATTGTAAAACAGTCATGGTGATGATCTGTCCTGCTCCCTACAGCGTAGAGTCCCTCTTTCTCTACAGAGTGGAAGGCCATGTGTCTGCAACGACACATCCTCACATAAAAATAATGCTAGCAAATCCAAGCACCATTGTTGCTTAAAATAAGCAACTACGTCCTGTTTGCTTGCCTCCAAGGTCTTTGGCTTTCAAAGTTAAAAATTTAACCTAATTATAATCTAGGTTAGAAGAAAATTAGAGAAGTTACAAATTTTTTTCTTCTGAATGGAATTCAACATTTGCATATATTGTCTCATTTGCAGGACATGAGGCTTTCAGAAAATCAATAAGCATGAAACTAAGAAAGGAGTTGGCAACATCACAATGATTGTAATTGCTCTTGTTTCTGTCTCAGCTTGATTTCATATATATTCTGCCTTGAACAACTGCTCTACATTCTTCCACTTTTGACATTTGCAGGAAAATAGAAAAAGCTAGGTAACTTTACGCTAAACTGTTTTGTTATTTGCCATTCTATATTTTAGAATCTGCTTTTATATCCACTTGTTTGTACTTAGAACACCAGCAATAGCTCTTTCATGAAAGTGAGAGAACAAAGATATGCCTGAGGTTTTTTGTGCTGAAGACACCAAGTGTACCTGGTGCTGTGGCACCTATCTGGCCCTCAAGATAGAAATCGCAACAGATAGTTTACAAAGTGTACTGTGGGGTGACCAAAATTTGTTGGCCTACATCCCCAAAATTTTCTAATAGGCAGAGATCACTACCAGATGCTAAACACAGCACAAGATCCACTCTCAGAAGGAGTTTTCAGAGCATGTCTTGTTTCTGAAGCGATGGCTATATCTTGTCAGTATAACCTTGATAACAGTGATTACAGAGAGATCCAATACTGAAAGTAAAACATGAGTCATACACAATCTTTATGAAGGAGACTTTGTTCTACATCTACAATAAGGAGCTGATAAATTTTTAGCTTGTGTAAGACAGTTTCATCAAGACAACTGAGAAACCGAATTAATTCTTAGTGTCACTAAAAATGTTGCTTTAGTCTCTATAATTTGTGGAAAGTTTAAAGCAGGTTTGTTTTCCTTTCCATTGACTAAACCAAACTTGTGGAGGGCAACTCATGTACTACAAGAACAGATAACAAGACATAAATATGCACTTACACAAATTATTTTTCCACGATTCACTTGCTTTTTGATACAGATCCCTCTCAGCTCTTTTCTCCTCCCTTTCCTCAGAAGTTAAACCAGACGAAAGAACTTTAGCACTTAGCTCATATTTGTCGGCCACACAATTCCACCTTCCCTAGTGACAGCATCTACAGTAAAGACTACAAATATCAACAGTGGGAGCTGTACTTGAGAAAGCATGGCAAGGAGAGCCTTATGGGAGAGTGAAAACAAAGAAATCAACAACAACAAAAGACGGTTGTTGTATTAATTGAAAAGGAGGTGATATTGAGACTCCTGGTCTCTTCTGTGGAACCACATAAGAGGGTTTTAAATTATCTGCCAAAGTACTAAAAGCAATTGTAAACAGGGAGAAAAATGATGCAGCTAGAATTGTGACAACAGAGCACATGTGAATTTAAATGCAGTTCTCACCTCTCCCCTTCTTGGCTTACAAAGGAGTTTCCTCAAGACTTTGCCTCAGGAAAAGGTCTCTGCCAGTTAGAGGACAAAGCCATAAAGCCAAGTTCACAGTCCCAACACCGCCTTGAGCTGGCATTTGTCATTGCCTTTAACAGACTGAGCACATTCACAACTGTCCCGAAAAGGCAATCACATCTGACTGCAGCTGTTCTGATCTAATTAAACAAAAGGTAGCCACTGCTGCATTGCTTTAGCTTTAAATCTTCACATCCATTTTATTCAAGTTGGATAATTTCTATCATTATCTATATCCCTTAGATGTAGGTAAGTGACGTGAGATATCTACATTCAACTCTAAGCCATGGTACAGACCTCTTCTACAGCTTCAGGCAGGTTTCCTAACAGGAACTTTGTTTCCTTTACCTGTAAATATTGGAACACTAAGTCTTTTAAAGTCTATTGTTCTTTGATGCTATCAAAGTGAAATCGGAATATTACTACATGACTAATTTCTCACGAATTAACATTAATGTAACTGAAATAATGCCTTAAGCAGTTTTTTTTTTTTTTTAAATAGGTACAACTATTCTATGTGTTATATATCCAAGACAAGCTCTAGTGCCTGTCTGTGGGCTAATACGCATCTTTACTATACATTGTCAATATGTTTCTGAAGAATTTAGAACATTCGTATTTTAAATTATACCCAGGTGTACGACCAAATATGTACTTCCGTCTGTGACTTAGCATTGAGCGTGCAAACATTGTTTCAGTTATGAAGAAGCTAATTATGTCCCCCACAAAAATCTACCTTGTGTTTATCCCAAGTAATACACAAGTAATAAGTTCTGAGATAAGTGTTTTGGCACAACTGAGTGCCTCAGAGTTCTAGCCTGACAAACAACTATGGGACAGAATTTACGGCTGTGGCTTGCTACAGTTTGTAATTACTCCCAGGGAGGTCAGAGAGAAAAGGCCAGATGATGAAAGCCAAGCCCCCCATGTTTGAAGAGAGCCATCTGAGAAGAATACAAGCAGCCATTCTGTTGTCATGCAGAGTAGCAATTAATGTGAGCACTACTGAAGATTTAATTTGGGTTAAGATTTCAAAAGAGAATATGTCATTGAATTATGTTCTAGCTTGTGTTACACATGTGTCATTGTTGGATATGCCTCATTCTACAAGGAGATGATCACCTTTTGGCTCTCTTAATCCTTCATGTTTTCTCTTCAGCTCTGCATCTCCTTATCACCTCAGTTTTTCCTCATACAAGAAACCATTAGGTCCACATAGTTCCTTAACTGAAGCAGGTAAGCTGCAAATTTTGAAGCAAGGTCTATGGGTTAAAACAAACGTATATAGAGAAATTTATTCTTCAAAACAAAATAACATACAATGATTTAAAGGGCTTATGATAACCATGTTTTATTTGTTTATACAATAAACTGCCTTCTGTGATGGCAGAGATGCAAGAGCATCAATGAGAGGCCTGTTTCCTCACGGCATTGTTCAGACCAATGGTGGGCATAAAAATTATTTTAGCAGAACTCTATCAACAGACTTCATAGATTAACTAACACCCAGTTTCTCAGCTGCTAGGGAGGAAAACAGTGATACTTCTGCTGAGAATGCACAGCAGAAATTAAATTGTCAAAATGTCCACCTGTCACATGAAAGCTGCTTATTCCATTCAACACAAGGAAGACGTACCTGTTGTCATAACATTAATACAAAAAGGACCATCTAACATTTGAGATCCCACCAACAGTAGAATTAAGAAATCATCATCCGTTTTTCTTTTGGAGTGTTCATCACTGTGTGATCGATTACTGCTGTATGCCTCTTCTTTAGAGGAGGAGCAAGAATTAGATGAACATCTGACCACAGCGAATTTCCCCCATAGTCAGCATATTATTAATTCCAGAACTTACAGTATTTTTCTCTTTCCAGCTCCTGATGCACAAGATTTATAGAGGGCTGCAAAAATTTGTGCCACCTGGGTGTTTTAAGCAACGCATCCTAAAACAACACCTGCAGAGATACTGTGCAAGTCTAGCACATTAATGTTACTTCAGAATTTCAAGCAGAGTCAGACAGCACACATAAATATTACCAACTGACCCATTCCAATTCCTTCAATATAATCTCTTTCATGTAAATTTGCCTCTCTCAAGGAAGGCTATGCATAACAAAATAACTTTAATTAATGGAAAAACTCCTCTTAATGACATATTTAATTCCTTGTTAATTGATTATGCATACTTATTTTCTGAAAGTTAATTTTTATACCCCTAAGCAGATTTCTGTCCTCCTTTCTTGGACACAGATGACAGTAGCTCAGCCATGAGCATTTTACAGTTTTGATTTTTATAATTCATTCAGCTCTAAGAACCTCCCTCGCACATACTTTTCCCTTGTAATTGCCTAAAATCTATTTTTAATAAATTACTCTCTTCCATCTCGCTGCACAGTGAATATTAATAAAAATCAGAGATGTAAAAGGAAAACAAAGCAGCTGTTGCACTAGAAGTCACTCTCTAACTGTACTACTGAAGTAAGATAGTGGGGGCGGATGCGCAAGTGCCAGAAAAAATGTCTCATACTAACTCCATGTTTTCCCCCAAATCAGAAATTAACAGTTATCTGCACTTTTGCAAGTAGTTAAGGATGAATCTTAAGTAAAAACTGAATTTCAGTGGATCTACATGTTAATTTAGGGCACCATATAAACTTATTTACATTCCTGTAAATGAGAACCACTCCTCCACTCCCGCCCCCCAAAAATATCATGGTTCTGAAATAAAGGATGATCTGACATAGATTTTAAAATGGCCAGAATAACAAAATGCTAAGGTAATATTTTGTTATTTAAATTCAAAAGATCCACAGTCATTTGTTCTTAAGTAGAACATGCTGTTATTATACCACTAAGATATATCGTAAATGCTAAATTAAATTTGAAGTTTATAAAAAGAATCAAGCTGAAATGTTCTACTCAACTTTTTCCAGAGTAATTTTGATTCAATGAAAGAAATTCAGAGCTGTTTCAAAAGCTAACTACTTAAAAGACAATTCAAGTCACTTCCAATGTGCCTATTCTCTGATAGCAGCGTTTTGTTTGTTTAAACCCACGGTTATCTTTTCTCTCAAATGCTTTGCAATAGCAACTCACATCATTGAGCTTTTCCCTGGGTAGAGTACGAGTGCAACTAATTTGCACACCTTTGGCTTTAGTCAAAAAGGAAGTCAACAATCTGGGAAAGGTAACTAGGTTACCGAATCAGCTTTCTGCCCCTGCTGTACAGACACTGGAGCTGCTCAGTCATGTCATGAACCACTGGACATTTTCAGCACTGTTTCATGACAAAGACATCACTGGCAGTTTTGCTCAACCTCTGGAGCTGTTGATCGCAGCTGGAACTGCTGGAGCTCACAAACAGTTCAGATATCCCTGCAGGATGCACAGGACAGAGCTAATGCTCAGCACCATCTTCCCTAGCTCAAATTAATCCACCTCTTTTCAGTCGAAGAATGACAATGAGAAATACTAGATTTTTCTTTTACTTACCTCCTCTCCACCAAGAGCAGGGGTTATTTTTTTGATTCATTGTTGATTTTCTTCTTGCTCATTATTCAGTTTTCAAACAGAACCCAAAAGAAGTATCTAGCTCTTTATACATAGAACTAAAGTATATTCCTAGCAGGAGCAGACTTCACGAAGGTGGGGGGTGGGGGTGCAGAATAAAGTTAGCATTCTAATTAACATTTGCTTTTGCTCTCAATTTTGCGAACACACTCAGGAAAATTTGAATGAATGCCTCTGTCAAGGGGCAACAGAAAGTTCTAATTGTAATTCACTGTCTGCAAGGTATGAAAATGGTTGTGGATCTTCATTCTTGCTTTAGAAGGTTCATTCCCTCACATTCAGGACTTGAACTTCTGGCAACCAGCTAGAGCCTTATAGAGCAAGGAGAACAGCTGCTGTTGCCTGCAAGCCTAGTGTTCCCATTACACCACAACAGCAGTACCCAATTAAAGTTTCAAGAATACTGAAAACCTTTATACACGTACGCAAGCTACTCTAATGCTCTCTTCAGATTTCAAGAGAAGGTTATGTCATTGGTATGGACCTGACATTAATGAAACAGAAGAAATCCCATTCAGTCTTTCTCACTCAAAAATTTGTCTTCAACTCATCTTCACCCACCTCTGTCACTCCTCAAAAGTATTAAAAGGAAGCCAACAGATGTCACTACTCTCAGAGAAAGCCACAAGTCAATTGCTCCTCTGTGAGCAGTCCTGACCTAGCAAACCACACAGCCTGATGAAGATACACGCAGACAAGCCAGCAGTACAAGTGCAGTGGGGATGGGAAGCTGTAGCATGTCACATTAGCAAACACAGACTCAGCTTAGGTCTCTTCAGCTTTACTCCAGCCTTGCCAGCAGATTAAAGGAGGTCTGGAAACTGAGATCAGAAGTCTTACTTTCCCTTAGAACTTGTGAAAGTATGAAGTTTGATCTGTTTCTTAAAAATATTTGGAATCTCTTTCCAGATTTTGTACACCAACTCCAAACTGGAGAGGACAGGAATGGAATCAGAATAATGGTCACAGCAACAATGTGTTAGGACAAAAAGAATCACAGTGTGCATATGTTTCCAGTTGTAAAACCTGATCCACACAGACTGCTATTTCTGCCCACTATGTACACCTGTGCACATCTGCGTACATGAACAAACTTCTATTTTAAAAGTACATTTGCTACAATCCCCACTAAATCATGAATTTGATATTCCAGTGATAATTCATACACAGTAGCAACACAGATTTAGACTGTCAAAATTTCATAGTAATGCTTTTACAGACTTCTTGCAATTTGACAGCAAGCACTTTCATGAGGTGAGTAAAACCAGTTGGGACTTGTTCTACAGCAGCATTTACAAATTGTCATTACCCTGTCATCTGATCTTGTTGGCTCAACCATTGGAAAAGGGCTAAAGCAAACTCAAGATCTTCCTCTGGGCTGTTTGCAACAAGACACACAGTAGCAGCACATTGTGCACTGGTTGCCAGTGAGCCTTTTCAAGCTCTTCCAGGTACCATTCATATAGCTTTTACAGTCCTGATTTACACACATACTCATCTGTCTCTTATGTCCTTCCAAGATATTCACAACTAGTTGAACATTCCTTGCTGACTGGATGGAGGACAGGATCTCCATGGCTCAATGGTCCAGGAAAATCCTTCTCTTCCTAAAGCTGCTCAAGCCACTCAGAAATTACCTTCAGGGCTCAAGCCAAAGTTGTTCTATTTAGGTTTTTTCAATGAAAGCATTTATTTGCTTTTTCACCCAATAGCTGCAGCTACAGATGGAAAGTTCAGCCTTGCAGTCTTTACTGGGAGTGACGTAACAACACAAACCCAAAATCCAACCTCCTCTCCCATTCCTGTTTTCCTGCATGGAAGTATTGAGACAACCAACAGGACAGCAAATACTCTTTGGATAGATGCAGACAGGGAGTTAAAATAACATATGAATGCTTTGTTGAGCTATTCAGCTGGAGCTGTTCTCCCACAGCAGTTCAGCCAGAACTCTGTACACGTAACTGCACCTGAACAGCTACAGGCAGCAATTGCTCTAGCAGGGAAAAGAACAAGCAGGAGGAGGTTTGGGTGAGTAGATGGGCAATGAGGTTAAATGGTAGGATGTCAGGACATGAAGTGCTGATTTGGAAGGTCCAAAATCTGATCATCTCTGTTAGGACATGGCTAAAGTTATGATAATATAGAGTAAGGCATTTTAGATCTCTTTTATTCCTTAAGCCAACAAAAGAAATAGTGGTTAAAGGAAGTTATTATACGCAGGATAATTAAATCCATCTCCAAACACCATTCACTTGATCTGTCACATCTCCTTGTCCTTATTTTACCTAACAGCCTCTACCTAAGCACTCGTCAATGAAGAGAGGACAAATCTTCATACCTGGCTACAACAAAAATAAAGATGATCACAGAATCACAGAATTGCAGGGGTTGGAATGATCTTGTTTTTACTTTAATATCGTATTCTGTATGATTTAAAACAACAAAAAATGGTATTTGTTTTATTAGAAGACGTAAGAGGAGGCTCGACCTTCAAGTTAGATTGGGATTGCTATATTGCTATATCTCTGCCTTCAGCACTAGATTGTTATCACTACAAACCATTCAGCCTTAAATGTTTGAACTGGTTTAATATCCTGAAACCAACATAAGTCAAGAGATTTTTTTTCCCCTCCAGGAAGGATTTGGGATGTTTCAGACGTCCCACAGATTCTCTACATTCCTGTAGGAGTGGTTCAGTAGCCCAGATCCAGGTAGTGCAACTACTTTTGCTTATAAGAAGCGCTTGCCATCTACCACTCAAATTCACCATGGCATTAACAAAATAAATGTCTACAAATCATTGTGAAGACCTGGAAGAACAGAGATGATTTAGTGAAAGCTAACTGGAGGAGAGAATAAACAAAGAAGATTAATTGGGTAAATTAATTTAACCCATTCCTAAGAAAGGAGACAGAATCATCTCAAATATGCAAACTCACGGAGAGTGTCACTGGAGAGAACCACCCAGGGAGACCAAAGTGCCTCTAGCAGAAACTATTAAAGCTGGTCTAGTAAATATGTTTCAGTGGAAGAGCAGTAGCACAAGAAATGTGTTTGATAGCCACTTTCTCTGAATATTTCTGTTCACCAAGTTCAAATGATGTTCAGGGAAGCTTTACTCCATTTCTCCAGACCTGCTTCCCTTCAAATAGCTTTTCAAAGCATACAATCAAATGATTTCACATATATGTGCATCTGCCACTGCATGGCCATATCTGCGTTCAGTTACAAATATGTTGTAGCTATGCTTTCCTTCACCCATCAGATGGCTAGGGGGTGTAAAACATCCTTCTGAAACACACATATATTGATCTGCATTGTATTTGTCATTAAACAGATGTTATTTTTCAGGCAGTATTTGTCTCCCACTAATTAACATCCAAAAGTGAGAGGATAAGTGAACTGTGCCAGAACTGAAGTTATTGCTACAAACTCTTCATTTGAAATGCGGTCACATTCTGAAAATCTCAGTCATAGCTGATGTCTAGCAGAGATGTGTACATTTCACACCCATTGTTTACTATAGCCTACAGCCAATGCACGCTCGTAAAACAGCTTTCTGTCTCTTATTAATTAGTTCCTAAAGATGACTGCACAGGCTACCAACTGTTATTGCATATTCAGTAGATTTTCCTTCGCCTTTGCCAAAATCGTTCATTTTGTTAACAAGGCCAAGCCTGCGGGTTCTGTCACAACTCTTGACATATTCAGGGGACATTTCTAAACAAGAACGTCAGATTATCTTTTTTTTTAAAAAACAGCATGAAATCCACAAAATCTTTTTATTGTTTAAATCAACTCTGGCATCATTCGGAATGTTCCATCAGCACAGAGAGGAGGAGCAAGGTCATTTCCCCCACATACTGGTAAGAGCTCCACACATTTCAGAACTAGCTGAGTTGTGGATAAACCCTGCCAGATATTTATCCAGTTGTGGATAAATCCCTCCCCAGCTCTGTCCTGCTGAGAGATCATGAATGACACAGGTCTTCTGGGCCTGTAAGGAACATACAGCCTTGGAGTAAATTTTTGAAGTTTGTCATGGCTGCCAAAGTGACACAGGTATTGTAGAGTTCAAGCATCATGATGATGCTTAGACAAACATCATCCCAGAAGAAATTGTGCGCTTTATTTTCAGAGCAATCTCCATTTCTGTTCATTTTTACCTGTAATGCATGGCAGAAGCTGTCAGCAGCATACTATGAAGTCTCATATTAAATGATAAGCATATGGCAATAACCACTGAGGGGAAAAACAGAAGGTCACAGATAGTACAGCGGTGAGTGTAATTTGGTTGACTCCTGCTATTCTCAATCCTAAAACTTTTTCCTCTAACAGCACAGAACCAGGCCTGCAGCACTACCCATCCAGTAGTAAGAGCACCTCCCCCAAACTGGCTTTTACTTCCTTAAGTAATTTATTCTTCCACATCCTCACAGAACACGTACAACTGCCGGGAAACGATGGTGGATCTCCAATTTTGGTTAAAACAAACATCAAACTCATCTCTTAAATAAGTGACAAGAACACATCTGGGCAAGTGATATCTTTCAGGAAAGAGTGACAATGCTTTAAAATGTTGTCAGTTCTAAAGGCTTCCCTTACTCCTACCAAAATGTTGACAATCTGGTTAACATTTACCATTCAGGTCCCTTTCATAGCTTAAAAAAAATCTTCCAGATGCCCCCCATATAAGCTTTCTATCTAAATGCCTGCTGCCTGCAACAGCTGGTACAACAAGCTATATTTTATTTTTGCCTTACAGAGAAGTCATCATGGAAGATGACAAGATTTGTATAGTTGCAGGAGATGCTCATATTTTAATAATACTGAAAGATGCTTGAAAAAGAGTGTATTGCAGCCCTAGCTATTGTCAGACCTTATCTCTCAGTCACAGCTGCAACTTTGCTAGAAGAGACAGCAGCTAAAGTGGGAAATGCAGCATCTCAGAATGAAGTTATTTTCTACTTGAAAGAGGATGCTGAGGAATTCACTTACAGTGCCTTTTAATCTATATGTTATAACAGCAGTACTGATTTTTCTTTCTTTTTTTTTTTTTTTGAGTTTTATTTTTTTATTTATTTATTTTCTTTAAGCCAAGTTTGAAATGCAGCTAGTGAGTTTCCAAGTGCTCCTCCCGGCATCTCAAACAATACAACGTGCACTTTACTACTACTGCTCTTCACTCCAGCATTTTTAAGCTAGTGAATGTACCATGCTCAAAGCATTTAAAGGATGCCTCTGATTTTAGGTCAAGTATTCTATGTCCTCTGCAGTTTTACAAAGCTCAGAAAAGACCAGATGTCATTGGAGGGTCATATCGACAAGAATGGAGGGGATCTCCAGAGACCACCTGGATACAATCAATGAGATATACCTGTTCCTATAGCGACAAAGGCTTCATACAAAAAGAACTGTGTCAGTGTTTCACTTGCCTTTGGATTAGAAAGATTTTTCTGACATTCAGCCTAGATCTCCCTTGTTGCAATTTATACCCATGATTTATTGATAGCCTAAAATAGACAAAAACTCCCACGCCTTTTTAAAGCCTCCTTTACTTGCTTGAGGGCTCAAGCTTCTTAAAACTGAAGAACTCTAATTTCTTTTTCTTCATAGACTGTTTCTTCATTTCAAATTCAACAATTTCTGATCATTGTCATTGCTTTCCTTTTGCTAGTTATTCAATGATGCACATTTTCCTTGAAATGGAGCCCCCAAAACTAGACACTACTCCATTTCAAGATTTTCTACTGCCTGAACAACCAAATAATTCTTTTGTACAGGTCTTTCAAGATATGTTTTCTGTAATATACCCCAGTATATTCACGTTTGCATTGCTTTCATACAACGTGGTCATCTTATGTTTCTCTAGTATACCACTATTCTCCTTACATTGTTTTTTGGTGTTGGTTGTTTACTGTGTTTTGGGTTTTTTTTTTCTCCCCCTCATGTAGCTACTGGCTAAATGGAAATATAAATGAGAGTTTTATTCAGTCAGATCATGTTTCCCTTGTTTATTTATTAGCCAACAGGATGCAAGATATTGCCTGAAGGTTTACAGCTAAAATGTAGGACTGCACTACTGCTCATATCTGCAAGATGTTATAGAGAAAAGTAAAATTAGTCTAATACTGTAAATTATTAAAACATGGTCCTATTAAGCAAACCGTACATCACTTCACAGATGACAGAGATCTCACTGTCTTCCAGAGGGTTTTTATTTCCTAAGCCTTTCCTCCTTCCTTACCCCTAACAAAGAATGCCACCTCTCAACCGGGAATAAATAAGCTAAGAGAGTGCCAACTAGTAAAATCTAAGTATGGTATTTCAGTATTTCAGTTTGGACTGCATTCAGCTGACACTACTGTTACAGAATTCAGTGGAAATGGGTGACGGTAGTGTTTCCCTGATTTAGATTCATGAGAAAAAAGAGAAAAATTACTCAAGCAATACTTCCCTCATTCAGGGTAAAGGCTTTTTTCTCCCCCTTAATTAAAAAGTATAACATCCATTTCACTCACAAAAGAAACAAAGCTATCTCAGTGTCCTGCAGATATCACCAAAACAGATATTCTCACTGATTTCAATAAACATTGTTTGACAAGGTCATCAGTTATTGTCTAAACTGTTAGGAATTATTAATTACATCAAATAAAAATAGAAATATGTGAATGCTGAAACAGGGACAGAATAAACAGCTGGGAGGAGGAGATGATCAAGAAGCACAAAAGTCATCAGGGATAGGCTGAAAACTAAGTACACAGTGTTTAACTAGAAATGTCATTATGTTGATCTCAAGAGGAATAAAACTTGAAAAGAATTTTGAGAACTGCAATTCTGGTAAACACAGAAATAACATCAGCAAAAAAAAAAAAGAAAACCTGCAGTAAAGCCATGAAAAGTTGAGGAAGATGCCACTATTTTATATCATCTTTACACATTAGCTAAATTAACTAAAACACATTAGTTAAATTATCTAAAATTTAGACATTTACAGATCTTCCTAGGAACGCTCAGTATTCCAGGATTCTTACTAAGGCTCTCAAGTTATTTACAAAAAAAAAAAAGGAAGGAAGGAAAAGAACCCATGCAAAAAGCACTCCCATATATAAATGTCTTCTGTCTATTATTTCTGTACAAGATTAAATAGGGAAGTTGTACACATATTAGCATGCTGTAGGACAACCAAAGAGACTACTGTCATATACTTATCCCTTCTAAGGATATTTCTCATACCTCAGTTAGAAGACCAACTTTTGAGCTCCATGAAAATAAGAGCAAGATGTTATAACAATGAGCCTTATAAAGGGAAAAATACAAAGAAATTAACTGTTCTTCCCATCTTTATCCTTTGAACTATTAGCAAAATCAGTTTTGCAGTCTTCAGGTCTTCCTACAGTTCAGTCACAGTTATGTATATTTAAGTCTGCACAAATTTTTCCTCACTGCAACAGACTAACAAAGTAATAAATCTTCCAAAATTCATTAAAAAAGAGAGGATAGATCAGAAAGAAGGTGAAGTACTAGAAAGTTGGTAATCAATTTGAAAAGAAAAAAAAAAAGTCCACTGGTTAATTTAAAAGCCCAATTCACTTAGATATTGAAATAGATTGGAACATCAAGAAGTGAGGTCTTAATTTTCAACGTAACTGTATGTCTTCCACATCTTCAAATTAATTTCTACTTAAAAACTAATTTGGCAGAAAGTATGCATCATTCCAGTTTATGCATCACTACTGAATACACTGCATTTCCTACGAATACAAGAATTCTCATTACAGTCCTCCAAAAATTTATTCTTGATGGTAAAGGATACTAAGCTGAGAAAGAGGGGAAAGTACTAGGACAGGACAGAAAGAGATTTTGTAGTTACTTTTTTCTTTAGAAATCTGACTTATCCCAATACCCTTCAAGAAGCATATACCACTCTATTTCTGAGAAGGAAAATGACAAATTTTATCCTCAACAGGATTGTCAGCTCATCAACATGGAAAAGGCTGGGTAAAAATAATAATAAAAATAAGCTGTTCCTTTTTTTTTTTTTAGATGTTCATCAGCACAAGTAAATGGAAAACTGATCTTTCTAGACTAAGAAGTTTGGTGGCAGAGAGTAGTGTTAGCTTAATTTCTAGAAGAAATCCAGAAGCAGAGTTCCAGAAGCTGTTTAACCTGATCTTTTGCAACATCATTATTAATGGAGTCAAACAGGATCAAAAAGGAACAGTATGTCACACAATTGCTTAAAGCTGGCTGGCAGATCTCCAGTACTACTGGCAATGAGAAATCTCTATTGGGTATTTATACTTCTACTTCTTACATACTTGTAGGTCACTGAGAAGAGAAAAAAACCCTCCTGCTGATGTGTTTGTGAAAAGGGATGAAAAGAGATATCTAGAAGATGTTTTTTCATTTTTTTGTTATAAACTGGGACAGAAGAAATTAAGAGCTTACATTGGCCACATGTTAAAAAAAAAGGGGGGGGGTTGGACAATAAGACATTGGAGAAAGGTTTGAAAAGAGCATGAGTTGTTAAAATATTGGGAAATACGCCATAAAGATCTGTCTCAATAACTTTTCAAATGAAAGGTCCAGAAATAACTGTGTCACAGAATACAAGTACCTACATGGAGAACAAATCCTCACTGACGGATTCTCCAATGTGGCAAACAAACTTCAATGCTTGGAAGACACAAAAATTCTGAAAAAGTAGTGAAGAGTGTAAGTGGTCAGGCCTCGGAAAAACTTGCCAAAGATTCTAGTAAATACTGTCATCTCTGGAACTGTCAGAATTTCACAGAATGACAGAAGATTGTTGAAAATAATCTGAAGGTCAGCTGCCACAACCACCTGCTCAAGGCTGGCCAACTTCAAAGTTAGATCAGATTGTCCATGGCCCTGTCAGGCTGAGCTTTAAATAATTCCAAAAATGGAGATTTCCTAACAACAGATTGAAACTTTCCTTGATGTGTCTTATATTTTTGTTGCTTGTCCTTTGCTGTTCACTCCCAGAGAAGTGTTCTGGCTTTGTTTTTTCTAACAACCACCCACAACACTGTTCAAGATGGCAAGCATTTCTCCAAGCTTAAGAAACCTACGTCTCTCAGCCTTTGCATTTATGTCACATGCTTCACTTCCCTGATCATCTCAGCCATCCTGCTTTGAACTTCTCTTAGCTTGTAAGTCTCTCTTGCCTGGCAGGGTAGAGGTGGGTTGAAATGGAAACTTCACCCTCGAGGTAGCCTGAAAAGTGCAGAGTAGAGAAGAATAACTACATCCCTTAATCTGCTGGCTACACTCTTACTAACTACCCAATATGCTGCAAGATTTCATCCTTGAATGGTCACAGTGCTGATTCATGTTCAGTCTGCTGCTCACTAGAGCCATCCAGATCTTTTCTTGACAAGCCCATCTACAGCCTGTACTGAGCCATGTGGTTGCTCCACTGCAGATGAAGGACTCCACACTTTGTTGAAAGTATCTCATCAGCCCGCTCCTCCAGACTGTTGAAGTCTCTCTGAATGGCAGCCCTGACCTTTAGCTATGAGCTGATCCCTCCAATTTGGTGTCATCCTCAAGCTTGGCATGCATTCTTTCCCATCATTCAGGTTGCTGATGATGACATTAAACAGCAACGGAGCACCACTCGTAACTGGCTGAT
This sequence comes from Penelope pileata, assembly GCA_013396635.1. Taxonomy (NCBI): domain Eukaryota; kingdom Metazoa; phylum Chordata; class Aves; order Galliformes; family Cracidae; genus Penelope; species Penelope pileata. Next base: position 747,519 of record WBMW01001908.1, on the reverse strand, counting down.
TTTTTAAATACTGCCACTACTTTTTGATCCCAGTGGCCCATCCAATTTTTCATGCAGCCTGTAGCTCACAGATCTTCGCCATATCTCCCCAGTTCAGTTACAAGAACTAGAAGACCACATCAAAAGCTTTTCTAAAGTCAAGATGAACAAGATCCACTACTTCTCCTTATCTACTTGGCTAGTTGCCATTTCATGAGAATAGGCAATCCAGAAGATCAAGCACTGTTTTCCCTTGATATATCAGTGTTGATGGTTCCCAAACACCTCCTTGTGTTTCATGAGCTATAAGGATTTGCTCCATAACATCTGCAGGACTAACAGAAATTTCAGGCTGTTTAGCTTCACATATCTGGCTTTCCCCTGCCACTTGGTGGAGGAGGGGTGGACAGAGATGACACATTTCATCTGCAACAGTTTATGAAGAATATTTGGTAAATTACTTTTCTATGAGGTCACAAAGTACAAACCTTCAGAGGAAAAAAAAAAAAAAGACTATATCACCTTGGTTTAGTCACATGTGAAGGATATAGCTTCGATGTCCTAACACTGTTGGATCAGTCTTACTCTTAAATAAGCCTGGTCATGTAGAGATTTGCAACAGAAATATTAAGGAATGACTGCAGTATAAATGTATAGGCATTTGTGAAAGAAACAGAAGAATCAACAGAGCAAGGGTTAAAAGCGTGATGTGCAGCAATAGACAGGACAAAATTCACAGTCATAAAACTGGTAAACACTGAAGAATGCACTGCTCATATCAAACTCATGGCAGAGATGACTCATTAGCTGAAGGCTTGAGCTCTGGTAACAGTAATGACAATAAGTTAATAGCCCAGTGTTGGTGCCATTTCTCTTCCTGTTATTCAAACTAGAATACAAACTATAGCCAGAAGATATAAAAAACAAGAAAACAAAAGAAATCAGGCAGAGATTATGCCTCAACTTCTGAAGCGTAAAATAAACAGAACTCTGAAAGATCATTCCACAATAACTGCTGATTGCTGTGGCTATAAAAATGCATGTTCAAAAACTGGATTATTATCATCAGTCTGAAGAAACCTAGAAGATACAACAGAGGTTCGATAGCCAGAGATCCACATCCTCTACATCACATAAATAATCTCAATGAGACTACTTGGGCACACATACTTAGGTTCTCACGAATACAAAAGGATAGAGTTGACTAACCCTGAAATTAAAATGATCTCCTCCTCCTCTACAGTCTCACATGTAATTTTGTTACCACCCAGTCGTCCTGTATGCTTTTCCACACATCACCTGGAAGGCAATAAATGCTTACAATGAAGGAAGCCAAGCATGTTATTGCAGGGTCTACTACTTCACCCTTAGAAACTGTTTGTAGTCAGAAAGCAGATAAAGATTCACACACATTGATAGTCGTAGTAGGAATTAGTCATTGTCAGCCATTTGTCTCTATAATAAGGTTACAAAAGTTACAATCTTTTCATGTTCATATTTCATATCCATACTCTTAGATTTAATTACTTTGATCATCAAATCTTTGCTATCCATATCTTTAGAAAGAGACAGTTTGGGTTTTACTAAATGATAACAACCATATCTTCTTAATTGGCTTTCTGGGCTGCAAGTGCACATTGCCAACGGTATCCCAGGCTGCATCAAAAGAAAACATGGCCAGCAGGGTGAAGGAGGTGATTATCCTTCCCTATTTGTCTCTCATGAAACTATACGTGAAATACTGCACTCAGCTCTGTGGTCCGTTCCATAAGCAGGACATAAACCTGTTGGATAGTTTTAAACCAACTGTTGCATGGCACTAAAGTTCAGAAGCTCGGATTGATTTTTGGAGACAAAATGTGAAAATACTTTCCTGCCAAGCAGTGTTTCCTCTACCACCCAACAAATGCAAACTATTGCACTTTACAGCTGTCAGAGTCCCAATTCATTCCATGTATTCATATCATTTCGTGCTCGTGGAGAATCTGTTAATGATTTGGGATGCTAGCATCAAAAGTGATGTTAGGGAAAGACATATGTAGTGATGTGCATACATAATGATGAAAGCAAATTAAAACCAATATAAAGGCATGTGGAAAGTTCTACTAAAACAGATTGCCAGGTAATTTGTGTGTACTACAAATGCATCAACAGCTGTTCAGGTTCAAATAAGCTTGTTTTAAAATATTTGTAACTAAACTTTCTTTTCCCTTAAGTTCAGCATACGTGGATCTGAACAGTTTTAAAACTGGTCTGCCTTGTTTTACTAGGGCTGTTGCTCACCAAATCTGGGAAATCAGAGTTTTCACATAAAAGGTGCTAGACTATGTTAAGCAGAATATGTTGTTCCCTGAGGTGTATAGCTCCTTTTGAAAATCCATTAGCTCTTAAAATATAATGAGGCCAATCACCACAGCATCTCATCTAGAATCAGAAGATTATTTGTTTTGGCTGATTTTCATAGACAGCACATAATTTTTTGCATAAGACTTACTGTATGCTGTCATCTAAACTTATGGGAAGTAGACTCTCCCATCTGCCCATCAACATGTGCAGGGAAGGTGAGCTATGAATATTCACAGGGGATGGGTCTTCCTCTCCTTCAACGATTTCAGAAATACTTGCTCCCAGCTCTTTCCCTTTCTCCCAGCAAAAAGCAGGTCACACAGCTGCCCACCCTATACTCATATTTGTGGCATGTTATGCTTATCACGGGTCATTCTTAGATACCATTCTCATCAGCTACCTTAAACGGCTATCATTGCTCTCTACATACGTGCACCAAACTGACCATGGTTCCTATGTATTACATCTCTATTAGTAGGATTTAATGGACCAGTAAAAGGGAAAAAAAAGCAGACTAGCAAAACTTTGTCTGAATAGCTCAGCAAAGCCCAACATGACTGAGAATGGGCATGGAGATTAAAATACTCCTCATTCTCTACGCGAAAGTGAAATAGTGTTGCACTTCAACATTTGGTTTGAGAATGTTCAATCTAAGATAAAGAATATTAGAAAAAAGCAATTTGCTTAGCTTGTAGAACACGTGGCTTGTACTCTTGCAGGGTAGGATACAGACAGCAATGTACCTCCTTTGATAAATTCAAAGTGTTTCTTTGAAAAGCATTGGCCAGGACACAGAGGAACTCATAAGTCTTAATAAGGTTTCTGGTAAGAACAAAAAAAGAATTTAATGAAGAGAAACAGCAAGTTGCCTTTCTGAACAGAGAAGCATAATTTGAGGCACATCTGTAACACTGTTTACAGGAAAGCTTCAGAAACTGAAAGGAGAGGTGTACTACCCAGTATTTCAGGGTTGTGGACATTTTTCTTTAATCTTTTTCCTGGTGCTAAGTGATGACCATCAATCCTGCTAAACATCTGGGAAGGAAAGGGAGGGAAAAAAAAATACCACTTGAAAAAAAAAATACCACTTGACAACAGTTGAAAAGCAATAACATCCTGCAGCACTGTACGCGCAGCTAATCTCGTGCACTAGCATGCAATGGCACCCTTCTGGGAAACTTGGTCAGGCAGAGCTGTCTGGGGAGCAGGAGGGACATGCAATCTTAATGCTGTAGGTTTCCAAGTATTACAGAAAGCTATGAAGTTACTATTCAGTTGAAGAGAGATGCAAGGTATAATTGCAGGAATTGATTTATATAATGAACATTTAACTGGGGAGTCTCAGAGGAAAACATTAGACTGCCAGCTCCTTGCGAAGGCAGTAATACCCTCACTGGTGCAGACAAATTATGCTCAATACCAGAGGAGTATGGCTAAGAGTTTCAGTTACAATGATGCTTCCTCCAATACTTAAGACACACAGAGGTTTAAAAAAAAAAAAAAAAATGACCTCTGCTTCTTACAGATGGACATTACAAATAGTATTGCTTCCTACAACATTCATGGACAGAAAAACAGGGTCCCTTGCTTCCTTTGTTCATTCTAATGTCAACTGCTTGGTATCATTCAGCGCAGATTCAAGCCCTGCCTTTTCAGTGGAGAGTAGTTTTGCCTCAGAGAGTACCACAGCTTTCACAGTTCTCTGTTTTTCTGTGGGGCAGGTTGAGATCTGCTCTGCTACTTCCAAAGATGAGTACTGCCCCCTCACAATGCTGAAGAGGTCCGATTCTGACTGCATACTTGTATGATCTCATGTGTGAAAAATCCAATTTTCAAACAAAAGATTGTGGGGGTTTTTCCCCTCCAGTAAGTTACAAATATTTCCATCATTATTATTACTTCTCTGTTGCTATTCTGTGCATCCATAGTCAACCTTTGTCTTATTAGAAGACTTTCAAAACTAACCCCCCTTGTACAACCCTTCAGTAGCTCACATAGCTTCCAAACGCTGATTAAGTCAATCTCCCTTATGACACAAAAAAAGAAGAAAGTACAAAAACTCTTTGATTATGGTAGAGAAAGAACACTTCTACATGAACTAGAAAAATAATGTTTTAAAATAAACGCAACATGCTTTCTTTGGAGAGGCCAGATGTACATAGAAGACCAAAAAAAGAATTGTTCTTATCATTCCAGGAAAATGCTACTGACCAAAAGGGGTGGCTGCTTACACAAGAACACATGCAAAGCAGCTGTTATTCAGCAATGATACAAAAACCTCATGCTGCCAAAGGATTGTCCAGATATGATTTATTTTAGAGTGTCAGATTCAGCCAAGGGCAAGTAAAAAGAAATTACGCATGAGCAGTATGCTATATAGAAGGTAGCCATGTCTCTTCAGTCACAGATTTTACTTATTAAGTCTTGGGCAAGATGGTGAGTTTTCATAGGAAGCAAATGCACACACGTAGCTGAAGAGAAGCTTCTGTTGGGAGCCTGACCTGCATGCACACACAAGTTTTAATATCCACTGAAGCAGATGATCTTCATCTGAGCATAGCTTCTCCCACTTGCATGGCCAAGAATATAAGTCCTCTGTTCACCACGGGATTCCTACTCAAATACCAGCATGCAGAGATGTAACTCCCCATCACAAAGCAAAGAACTACCGCTCTCTTCCAAAACCAGGGTGACAAAGACAACTGTAACATTAGCAGTATGGCAGTAAAAAGAAAAACTTGGAAAAGAACAGTAATTAAACAGCAAAATCACTAGGCAAGATTTCTTCCCATAGAAAACACTTGCAACAATCCTGAACAACTAACAAATTAACTAATTCTCCCATTATATTTATTTACTCACTGTTTGTTGTCTTGAATTAATGGAGTACGATATTCAGCTACGTTCTCTTTCAGTTTCCTAGTAAAAAAAGTAAGAATGCTCACATGTAACCAAGTTCAAGCTGATTACAGCTTTCACAATTACAAGTTATGACTCTCAGCTGTGACTTCTAGCAGCTGTTCACACAGCTATTCTCTGGAAAACAAGAAAATGGTGAGGTAGGGAAGGAGAAGACTTCATCATCTGTCTGAGTTCAAGCTATTCCAGCTTTATGCTAAGATATTGAAGATTCCATATTTTATTTCCCTGATACTTATGTATGAGGAGAACATTGACTGAAGTATTACAAATTGCCAAGGAATTTAACTGCAGACAAAGCCTGGCTCATGTTCTTATCACCTCCCTGCACCCCTGAACCAGTCAAAATTCCTCCTTTGCTGAGTTTGGTCTCTCTGAAGCTCTTGAGATGAACACACACATTCATTTCCCCACTCAGAAGCAAGTGCCCATAGCAGGCTGGATGCTGGCAACACCTGCTCCAGACTCCTGGAGACTGTAGAATTCCCCACACCTACTCATCAAAATGCTGTCTGAATTCCTCAGGTTTAACAGAGTAGATCTCACTACAGGTGGGGTTTATTGCACTGCTATAAATCAGCTAGCCAAACCTTTCTTATGAATAGATAAAAGACTTTTTAAAATTAAAACAGAATTTTGCTGCACTGTAGTTGCAAGACTAAGTTGATGTTTAAATCCATATTCAATGAAAAAAAGAAACTCTTAGATATGGTTCTAAAAATTTTATTCAGGTACATAAGGGCTAAGAAACATAGAATTGAATGAAAAATTCAGGATGAAGACCTGGAAACCCTGGAGATATGAGTTCTGAGATTAAATGATCAAGATAAAATTGTTGCAGGGAAAGCAGGCGTGGACTGTAGTTGGTAAGGGGAAGACAGTTGATAAGAAAACATGACTCAATTTTTGGCAGTAAAGAAAGAAAATGTATTATTTGCTAGCATCTATTAGAACAGCTTCAGAAAAAGAAAATGACTAGAAAGCAAAGCAGTTATTCCCACTGGGAAAAGTGTGTGTTGTTTTAGAACAATAAATGAAGGAGTGGAGAGTAGTGGCCAAATACTTTGTCTGGTAGATGACATTGATCACAAAATAGACCTCATATAATGTGATTAACACCAAGTTTTTTCTTGAATCATTTACTTTCAGAATTAGTAATGTGCGTGAAACAGAGAGTGTAGGCTGTTCTCTTCGCTGTTAATTTTTCCTGTGAATGAAGGAGTATCCTCTGTGTGGGATGCTGCAACCATGGCTGCCATTTCAGGTTCCAGTTTAATTGTATAAATGAAAGAAAAAGAGTTACACCTCTTACGAATGTGGTAAAATTAGCTCTGCTATGACCTCAGACTCAGAATAAAAGTTACTGTCAAAGGAAAAAGGCTCTGCTCTGCTCTTCGGGTATAATTCTGTTTCATACAGACATTTCACCCAAAATCTTGAAGAAACTTTGTTCCTTTTTAAAATTTAAAGTGGTATTTGGAACTGTGTTAGTTCTCAACAGACTGAATAGCTAGAGATTTCTGCTGAGGAAGTGCAGTGCTCTTTGTTTTTTAGAAATATAAACATTAAATTTCTGCCCGTGAAAGGAAAGAATGTACAATTGTAAATTAGATGCTTGTTACTTTCTGTTTTAAAGATTTGAGTCTTGCAAGAAGTTAACTTGTTTAGCTCCTGATTATGTCTAACACCAGTTAAAAATAAAACCAAAATTCACACACCCCAAATCAGGATTGAGTTTGTGTGTGTGTGTACACGTGTGCATGCACAATTCTGGAGGCTTTTGTGCAAACACATGTGGCTGTTTTATACACACTGTACAGCACATCAGTGTTTTCACTTATTTGTATTCTTTACCACCCAAAGTCAAATATGAGTGGTCTCATGATGGTTAGAGCAAACAAGCTCTGCTTCTGAAATAAAAAACAGTAAGGCAGAAAGTCCAGGAACATGATGTCATCAACAGAGGGATGAGTCTACTCTGTTCAGGGAGGGGCAGAAAATCAGAAGTTAGACTCATTCATACAACAGAAGGAACGTGGCTGTTCACTGAGAAGTGCTGCACTCATTCGTCTGTGCCTCCTCAGCAGTGAATTTGTGGTCAAGGTATGTTTTCACTTCTTTTTCATATGAAAAGTTGTCATTATTTAAATTCAGTATTATGTGTTACTTTTTTGAAACCACTTCTTGAATTCTTAATATGTCTCTAGTTCAATTAGAAAAGAACTGACGTTATTACCATTTCAGGAACACAGAGGAAGGGAATAATTATTGTCAATGCGGTATGGTAACTTGGCAGGTTTTGCAGAGGTGTAACATTTACAGAAAAATGCTTTATTTCAGAGTACTCATGATGCCAAAGACACAGGGACTGTCGGGTATGGACTACTTGAGGGCTATTATCTGTTCTGTCTGGAGGGCAGTTAGTGTGCTCCCTCTGTCTCATCTCATAAAAGAGCAGGAATTGCAAACAGCGAACTTCATTTTCAGCTGAGAACTTACCTATCAAGTACTAGGGAAAAGGCAGAGACAATTCTTTCTGTATGTCCTGATCATTTTCTCACTGTTTGTTGTTTTGATTGTCAACTTTGTGACACAGGAAACATGGATGTGTTTGTACCTTATGCTGCTTGCTGACCTGTCCCATCTATATTGACTGAGTGACAGACACTAAACATTCAAAGTTATTTCTTGTGTAACATAGGAAGAAAAGTTGTGGTTCATCTTTGAAGAACATTATTGGTTTCCTTCTGAAATTTATATTGAAATGAAAAAATACAGTAAAAGCATGATTTATAAGATGCTGATAAGAGCAAAAATCAAAAGGTTATAACGGGAATTTTGATTAGGACGGTATAACAAAAAGACCAAATGTTGAAATAAATGCTATATTTTTCAGTTACTTATTTTCCATTACTAAGTATCATAAGCAGTAGGCTAAGTTTAATAATGATAATAATAAAATAGTCATACAGCCAAAATACTTCAAAGTTTCTCATTAGAATCCTTGGTTCTGATGCATATTATGTGATCTTACAGATACCATCTTCTAACATTAGAATGTGTTTTTATCTTGAACAGTTGCACATATTATCTTAGAGTATCTTGAACATAGCTAGAAAAAATATATTTTTAAAGTAGAATCTCTAAATCTGAAGTATCAGGATATTGTGTACTATTTGTCATATGATTTCTATATTTTCTGTTTTTCTCTGAAAATGTGCAGTCATTAAAGAAAAATTGAAGAGAAGCATCTTTATATTTCAGAATCATTCAGAGACTTCCAGATGTGTTTTGAAAACAAAACAATCTGTTTTATTTTCTATGTGAAAAGCACAAACACAGAGAGAAGAGATAAATGTACCTAAGTTAATAAAGATGCTGGGATGGCCAGAGCAGAGACATCTCCAGAACACTTCTGTCAGGTTTTCCACTGAGCCCTGTACGTGCTAGAACAGGATTAAGTGAGTAATTCAGAGTTACCTGAACATTTTGTGCTGCCAACCCAACAAAAAACCCTGCCTTTTCTCTTGAGTTAGAGCTTCCTGAATTAAGGATCCCAACACTACACCAGAACACAGCTTTTAAAAAAATCTCAGAGCTATACTCTCGAAGCAAATACTACACCATTTAAAGTCTTTTCTTAGACAGAAAACAAGAAAACGAGAAATGTGGAAGAATTTTAGCACATTGGTTATGAAGAGCCTAAAATTCATTGCTTAAGAACTGTCGGTTCTAGATAGCATGTTCTTCATAGAAACAACGGGGCAAAAAGCTTTCAGAAACCCAAATCCCACTGTTTACAAAGTCACAATAGAAAAAGAAAGCTTACAGCACATCCAGGAAAACTTGTTAGCAAATAGAGCTTTGCTTTCAAAACAATCACATTCCCTCCCAGCAACCAAGCCACCAACAAATGTACGCCTGAGCTCATTAGCAACTGTAATGAGTATGAAGTTAAAAAGAGAGAGAGAACATAAATATTTTCTGTCAAAATGCCTTTTAGCTAAAACCTCTGTTTTTTCTTTGAAGGTTATACATAAGCCAGGCTTGTTCTCTTGTCACTGTTGGTTTTTAGAACCCTCCCTCCACACTTCCAAGTTTCCCCTGCCTTATCTAAACTTTAGGTTTTTGTCCTCCTTGCATACTTCAAGTTTTACACACACACATGAAACTTGTGTCCTTACCCAGCTGCTGCGTCTGCCAACACAGTGCCTCAAAGCAGAGGCAGATGCTGTCCTTAGCTCATCCCCTACAGCCATTTCCTGATAGCCCCCCACATCACTGAGGCTGTATTTCCCAGGGGACTTAGTACAGATCTGCAGCATTGTTGCTCTTCTTCTGCTTTCTGCTTCTCCCCCTTGTGTTGCAGTGCAGTGCTTCTGTCCAGAGAAAGGTTAAACAGAATGCCAAGGGACTTTTTCCTAAAGCGGACCTATTTCCTGAACTGGCCGTATGCATAGTTGTGACACCTGCAAAAGAGCTATGGCATGAAGGTAGGAACACGTGGTGGAGCAGACTGGGGAGAGGTGAGGCAGCAATGCTTTAAAGTGACATTGCCATGTAAGTCCTCACCTTCTGGTACCAGACAGCAGGGTGATCTCCTCTCCCAGCACAGCAATGGGAGAGTTCCATCCCCTGGTGAGCCTCGCACACGGAAGTGGTGCTGTTTGTTCAATGGGGTACAACAAAACTGGAGACCAATCTGAAATCACACTGATCTGACAGAAAGATAAATACGAGCCATGTTCTTGTGGCCCAAAACACCAACTGTATCCTGGGCTGCATCAGAAGAAGGGTGGCGAAAATGGAGAAGGAGAGGATTGTCACCCTCTGCTCTGCCCTTGTGACATCCCATCTGGAGTACTGTGTCCAGGCTTGGGGCCCCAGCATGAGAAGCTGTTGGATCGGGTCCAAAGGAAGGCCATGAAGATGCTCAGAGGGCTGGAACATATCTTCTGTGAAGAAAGGCTGAGGGAGCTGAACTTGTTCATCCTGGAGAAGAGAAGGCTCTGGGGACATCTCATTTCGGCCTTCTAGAACTTAAAGGAAGCTTGTAAACAAGAGGAAGACTGACCTTTTGCATGGGCAGATAGTGATAGAACAAGGGGGAACAATTTTAAACTAAAAGAGGGGAGATTAGATTAGATGTTAAGAGAAAACTGTTTACTCAGAGGGTGATGAGGCACTGGCATAGGCTGTCCAAAGAAGCTGTAGATATCCCATCCCTGGAATCGTTCAAGGCCAGGTTGGATGGGGCCCTGGGCAGCCTGATTTGGTAGGTGGCAACCTGCCCATGGCAGGGAGTTGGACCTGGATGGGCTTTGAGGTCCCTGCCAACACAGACCATTCTGTGATTCTATGATACAGGCTCAGGGTACAGTTTCACATCAAACTCTGTTCAAACTGGATCCCCCTGATCCAGTTCCCTATGAAATCAGGCTCAGGGAGAATTCTCAACCAGAAGGAAAGGGCATTCCCATTGAGTGACAGCCTGGAGGCAGTGGGGCCTACTGCAATGTGAAAACACAGAGGATGAGCAGTGCAACAAGAACATACAGACAGTGCAGGCTGCTGTCTTCCCACAGTCAAAATTTCACCTGCTAGGTATTACTACCAGGGTGACACACCATTCACTTGGAAGCAATACTTCAGCACACTGGGGCTAAAGAACACTGGCCATGGTGCAGCACATCACTGCAAATCCCAGATATTGGAAAACAGACATGAATGGGATATAGATCAGAAAAAAATAAAAGGAAAAAAAATCCCAGATGCAAGGGACAAATTTGCCTGCTAAAAGTATGCTGTCTCCAGTCTGATGATAAGCAATCCCAGAGCATTCAGATGTTGTGGAAAATCTGCTCTATAACAAACTGCTTCAGGACTCTGCAAATTTGCTGAAGTGGTGGATTTGACTTACTTTTGTTGCTGTACTGTATTTACCTCCCCGGCATATTAACTCTTCAGTTCGATTCAGCAACACTGGGCTTGTTTTTCTGATCCCTGCAAACAAATATGAATGCTTAGTTTTGCAGACTCGGTAGTGCTGAGCCTTGCACACTGCACACTCAGGTATGCCAGTGTGGCAATGGTGCTGCAAACAAAGCCAGACTTCAAGCTTGGGCTAATTCCAGAGAACGGACTTGCCAAAACGCAGACATCCATTTCTCCTACTCACATTATCTGAGATTAACTCAGCACTGAGGAAAGCAAGCTATGGTTAGAGCTCAAGGTCATTTTGATATTAACAGGATCTACACGTGTGCCCAGAGGCAGAACTGACTGTAGCAGGTTTTCCTCCTGCAGTGTTCCTGCAAGTTGCTTGGGAGCTGCATCCCCGTGACCTTGGAGAGGCTTTTTTGCTTTCTCACAGCCATATGATCTGCCAGCTAACTGGCTGTCTGAAGGGCTGCTGCTCTGGAATCATGGGGCACAAAAGATGGGCAGCAGGTTCCCCTCCAGAAGGGCAATGTTAGCCCCCTGCCCACGCACGTGCAGCAGACCCTAGCCACCTTCCTGGCACAATGGGAAACTGCTTGCAGAAGACAGGCAGGTCAGGAAGCTGGGAGCAGCTCTCCAGGTCTCCTGACCTATCCTGCAACAAAGCAGCTGTGATCTTTATAATTCAAAGGGGAGAGCTGATTCAGAGGGAAAGATCTGGAAAAGGCTGGTTTTCCTAGCTGTGAAATCAGGAGACAAGAGAAGCAGATACCTATGCAGTGTGTGTGCCCTTAACTACTGTGACAGGTAAACATTGCTGTGGGACACAAAATATCCTTCAAGTGAAATTTTAGCCCTTGTAACTACATAGCCTAAGCTTGATACGGAATTTCAGCCAATGGTTTTACAACCACTTTAGTCATCGGTGTCATCAGTCCACTCACTGTAATGGTCTCATCTCTTCAGAAATCTGTGAGATCTGAGCAAAGGAGAGACATTTCTTTAGACACCCTTCAGACACTGAGTCTGCACACTGCAGAGTCCTCCCACAAGCTTCTCACATGGGATCCTGCTTTCGCTGCTCACACATGGCTGTTCTCTTTGGCATCACTCAGAAAGCTCTGCTGTGCCTGCTCCTTCCAGACTGGGCACTGGAAATTACAAACCACTGTTTCCCAGAGTAAACAGCAAAGCAGCAGTCAAATGGTTTGTGGCACTGAAAGTGATCATCAAATACTTGCTTTATGAAAATTCTGTCTATCCTCTCTATGCAAGCATAGAAATATAAAGATGTGTACACAGAGATTATTAGCATCTTGTCAGAGAAGTAAAATGCACAGTCCTCTGCATAGTCATGATATCCATGCAGCCCTGTCCCACCCATTTCTATGTCATCCTCTGAGATGGGGCAATCTTACAAGGGGCCTCCACTACTTAATTTCTCATCCTCACATTTTAACTTAGTACAAAAAAATATATATATATTTTTTCATCATTTATTTGAGATTTGTCCATCTATTACCATCAAGACTTCTACGTTTTTTCTTCTCCTTTGCTTGGGAAAGTATCATCTTTTGTTTATTCTAGTTAACGCTGAAATTTCCAAGTAATGGGGATCTGGGACTATCTGTCACAAGCAGATAAACTAATAAAAACTGTTGTCTTCTTAGAAACCTTCATACATTATAGATATTTACAGCAAGTAAAAGAATCAAGTAATAAAAAAAATGGACTGGCAGTTTACAGAACAAGGGCACTGGTTAAGCAGTCATAATGAATCAGACAAGAAGGCAATTTGTTTAATGGCTGGGATATTGTTCACATGAGATTTTAATTTATGACATACGTACTTGTAAAAAAATATGTACAGACATGTTGCATAACATGTGCATTGCGTACTCTCACCTTCTGCTTACATTATTCCTCTGAGAATTTTTTTTTTTTTAATTAAAATGTCACCTTATAGCCAAGAAATTCCAGTGAGCTGGCTCAGCAAGAGGAGCATTTCCCAGAACTAAAAGGAAGGAATAATTAAGTGGACTCAGTTTTGGGAAGACATTTCCTGCAATATTTTGGAAAAGTCAGTCTTTTTCAGAAACGCAAGACAGCAATTTGTTCTCTTCCACAATAGACTTGGTCTACAAATTGCCAGCTGAATCATGAATACGACACAGCGTGAGATACTTGGAATTTCGCGTTGCATCGTGGATCACTACAGACAGGTCTACTGTTTAAGCAGTTTGCACTGCTCATTGTGCCTGTTTTATAAAAAGCGATTCAAGTGAGCATATTATTAAGGTTTGGTATGGGATGAATGAAATATCTGGTCAAATGACTTCAAAAAAATTGAAGAAAATTTGATTCTAAGTACTAGAATCAAACAGTTTCAAATTTTGGACTATTTTGAAGTAAAAGCAAGATCCAAACTGTGTAAAAAATCTAGGTTTTATAACAGTTTGAATAGAAATCCCAAATAAAACTCTTATTACTTTGATATACTTCTGACCCAGACAAGAATCTTTATTCATTATTTGCTTTGAAACCCTTTTACCTCCTGGGAGATTAAACCTCTCTTTTTTCCTTCTTTACTTCCTTCCAGCCTTCCCTCCTTCCTTCCAATTAGCAATGTTTCTCCTCTGTTTTCTTTAGCAGAGTTATGTTCTGTTCCAGAACTCACGTCTGCTCATTTCCTCTCCACTTGTTCCTGGCCTGACATTCTGCCATGAGCCTTTTCCGCTTGCTGCAGAAAACTGTCGTATGCAATACCACACAGTGCCTTGTGGGCTTCAGTGGCTGCAGAAGTGGGAGTACACAAATTCTAAGGGGATATGATTAACTTGAATCAGAATATCTTTCAAAATTTACTAAGCTGGTCAGAAGACAGAAATTCTGTTTCACAGAAAAACTGGGAAGGATAGAAGGAAGACATGAAATTCCCATCTGGAATTAAAGAATCTTGAAATATTTCATAACAGTAAGAAACCAAAGCATATGAACTTGCTCAGGAGGAATCTGCCTGGGGACGGGCATCACAGATTAGGTACTCTAAAGGAGGCATCTTCCTTCTAAAGCAAGCTCTTGGTAAATACGCTATTGCATTCTCACTGTTTTTTGGAGCTGCTCCAATTTGTAAAGATAACGAACTCTCTGGGTGGCCACACAGAGCGAGTGAGTCCCATGCAAAGCCATTAGCTACTTGTTGGGGTATCTCCATTGTTCAGATTTAGAAATTACATCTTTAAAATCTTTCCTGTTAATTTTCCCAAATCATTTGTGGGGAAAAAAAAACAATCTCTCTCTTCAAATCTGTTTCTTCAGAAACTTTCTGTGTCAATAGTCCTTCTAATAGAATAAGGAAAATTGCCTCCTCTGACATGTAGTAAAACATTTCCTACTGAGCTGCAGTAATAGGTGAGGTTCTAGAAGATGCAATCCATGAACTGTTACCACAGACAGGAAAATATCTCTGATCTCATGTCAGACTGCAAAGCCACCCGGTGACAACCCAATGCAACTTTGCAGCTCAGATTTAGAAGAATCTCTGCTTTTGTTAGCTCTGGGTACAAGAATTCTCTGAAGGAGCTGTGGCATGTATTAAAAGGAACTGTCTAACAAAATCCTCACCATGTTTTTGAGTTGGCACTGATATTCTGGAAAAAGCAGATAGACAAATCTTCTTGGCAACCACCTATGCTGAGAAACCATGGATACAGAGTGAAAAACAGATTTTCTCTATCAGATTCCAGTAAGTCTTTGACATCTCCTGTTGCTAACAAGGAGGTGACGATAAATTAGCACTTGGTTTAAATTCAGAACGCTGGCAAAGCATGAAAAGGCAAAAATAAAGTCATAATCCGAATACTGGATGTTGTAAATTGGTGTTGTAAATCACACCACTTCTCAGCTGGAGAAGTATTCCAAGCCTTCCAGATCACCCTGAGTTGAAAAACACATGGAAGTTGGTACAATTTAGTTAATCACCAAATCCTCATCAACATTAGCAGAATGAAACATTCAAACAAATAGAAATGTGGCGCATTTCCATATAAAATATGTCATTGATGTTCTCCTATGTTTTCAGCAGGAAACCAGACTACATTTGGGTGTATATCCAATTTTATCAGGTCTGGCTTTCAAAGTAATTGCAATGCAGTCTGAGGTTCACTATGGTTTCTCTCTCTCTCATGCACGATTTTAAATATATATATGGTTTCGAGCTTTCCTCTGTGATATACAGATTGTGGTAATTTTTAACCCTGATGTCTGAGAACTTATCTTTTCCAGTTCCAAGTTCTTCATGTATTGACTAAGTCAGGAAAAGAGACATGAAAATAATATGAAGTGACTGTCCCAGCTGCTCAAGTAACAGCACAGCAGGACAAGTTTGACCTAGGAAGGACAAGGCAAAATGGCTTTCTGAAGTTTATTGCTTAATTGAAGAAAGTTACAGACTTTCTTCTCCTTGAGAAGGGAACTCACTGGTGTTTTGTTCTATTTTTGTACAGAATGGAAAAGAAAATTAATCACTGTATAGTAAATCACACTTTCTAGCCCATTCTGTTGTCAGAGCCCAATGTGATGTCTGAAACCTGCACCTTTACTGGATGAAGGTGTCCACACACTACATAGGTCACTCCAAAAGTAACGTCTCCTACTTATTTCCGCAAAAAACACAACAGACAGGAAGAGCACAATGGCACAATTTGATAGAGAAAAGTCTCTGCTACAAAACACTCTTTTTCAACAAAATCACCACCATTAGCTACACATTTTTGCCAGCAATGAACAAGAGCCTGCATGCCGCGCTAGTAAAAGCCTGCACCAGTGGAGGAGCTCCACTGTTGCTGTCGCCACTGCTGAAATGCACAACCCGCTGTCTCACTGTGTTCACATCCACTCTTTGGTCTCCATTGATGTTCAGCAAGTGTCAATGAATGTCGATGGGTGCCATTTTTTTCTGTGTTTGGAAATTCAATGACACACATTTGCTTTAGGCATAATTTTGTCACACTGCCCCTCTGCTGCCATCGGTCATACAGCAACAAAATGTAATGGAGCATTGGTGGAAAAGTTCAATCTCTGCTGCTGTGCTACCAACATAATAAAGTAGGAGGCATCACTTCTGGAGCAGTCCCCGTACTTTGATGGAAGGCATTAAGAGAACCCAAGGCATCCTGTTATTACAAGTTTATAGAGGACAGATTCTGGCTGTGAAGCCCCCAGATGGCTGCATGCACTAAGGAATCCAGTGCTTGCATAGAGTCATCAGTATATGGCAGAAGAGCATCAAATGTAGCAGTGACCACTGGTGGAGATAATTATCTGTATTTGCAGATAACATATTATTTACAGCAATATAAAGGATGTTCTAAAACTGCAGCAGAGCCTGATCAACTCCAAAGTAAAATCAATTGCCTGTATGATAAGAACTAATGAAAGCATTGGCTGTTAAAGAAATGGCTATTAGATTCCAGGCACCACAATCAGCTATGAACTTCCAATCTCAGCTATTGGAGATAGTTAGCCTTTTCTGAAAAGCCATAGTTGTGAGAGTCAGTGGTGAAAATGTGCAGGAAATGCTGCATTATTGCAAATGCCTTTAACTCTGTAAACATGATAGCAGTTGGAGGCACTGAGGCAAATCTGCCTTTTTTTTCCTAAATGGCTGTTCCAATGTTCTCAAGAGGCTAGAAGGAAAGTACTTCCAGGGCACAGAGCCAGTTCTTTGAAAGGGAAATCGGAGCAGTGCGCAAAGGAAACAATATCGGTAAATATTGATTGGCCATTAGACCTTCACATTTTACCTAGCCATGAGAATTTAGTGTTGATACACAGGAAAAAGAGCTATATTTCAATTGTTAGGAGTAAGGAGTGGTTAACAGGGCAGAAGAGGTCTGGTAGGATTAATTCAACAAACTGTAGAGCCGAAGAGGACATCCACCTGCTCATTAGTGAGGGGGCCTTAAGTGGAGTTTTGTAAGCTGCTGAAAATCTTTTCCATGCCCCCACTACAGCAAGGCAAATAAAGGAGCAACAGCTGCTCCATCTTCCTGCAGAACAGAAACACTTCAAAACTTACAGTTTTTTTTGTCTTATTTTTCTACCTCTGTCACTCTATTGTTCTGTGCTTTCTGCAGGATATTCCCACTGTTCTTGGTAGTTAAGATATCAAACAATTTATGGCACTTGGAATGCTTCATCATTGTTTCCCCATTTTTCAGCCAAGTAACAATTAATTGAACCCCAAGACCAGTTCTAAGGATCTACCCTAGAAACAACTTCCCCTAGCCTACCTCTCAAGAACTGCCATTAGCCAGTTTGTGCATTTCTTTTCCAGCATAGCTGGTTTCAGCTTGGTGCTTGCAACAGTTCTGGTCTATCTGGTTTTCAGAAAAGGTTCCTTCTAAAGCAGGAAACACTTACTTTAACAAAGAAAAATAATCTAGCTGTACAAGCTACTCTTGATATAATAATTTGCATTTTCTTTATCACTGGATGCAGATTAGCTGTTCACTGGGCTCAAGGTACTGGTATTGTCTGCCATTTTATAGCTGCATTGTACTGTTATGTGCACCAGACCTGCCATTTCACAGACTCCTGCAAGGGGTATTTATATCACCCATCCTACAGACCAAGTGTATTGTCCTTTTAAAACTTTAGCAGCAAAAAGAGCCCCAGACAGCACTGTATCCATCAGGCACCTCCTTTCCACTCCAATTTTAAATTTGTGGGGGCCTCTGACCTACTTGAGCCATCTTCTCTCCACTTTTCTCAGCATCTCCTTTGTCTGTGCCTCCTTTGAGAAAGGGAGACAGCCTGAAAACTGGGCTGAATGGGCACCCTAAAACAGTGAACTTGGGCATGTATCCTACCCTGGCATTGTTTAAAATGCCAGCTTACTAAAGCAGAAGTATTCCTGCTAATGTTATTGATGCAAGCTAGCATTACCTTCAAAGGCACAAAGAACTTGGAAAAAAGAGAGGACAAGGTTGATGTCATCTGCAAAATTTGACACTTCACCCTGTACCTCACCAAGAATGAAACAAAAATTCTTTTAGAATATGAAGATCAAGGAAACAAAGCACGAAAAAAGTAGAAACAAAACCTTGCAGCGAATGAACGCTAAGCTCAACAATATGTTCAGACCCTTTTGAAAGTGAACACTGTCAACAAAGTCCAAGGTATCAGTACATGAAACTAGGTTGACCCACTATCATCTACACAGAACATAGAGCAGTGATAAGACACTGTCAAAAATGTGATAAACACAAGCATAGACGTGATAGGGCTTACCCAGTCTCTGAAATAGCAGACATAGTCTGTAGGTCTCAAGGAAGAACTAATTTTGTTGATTGTTCTTCACTTTTGCAGCACTATTTCTACTGCAGCTGAGATTCCTCTCTCTCTCTCCTAACCTCAACCTGAAAGCCAGGGGCTGGTGGAGGTTTGAACCACGAGTACTCACAGATAAACTTAGCAGTTCTGCTATGGGGAATACCACAAAGGACAGAATAAAAATACCCTGCCAGCTTTGCAGAGTGAGTTTGTGGTCAGTTTTCTCCTGTTTTAATATTTTCTCTCACAGTTATCAAAACACTTGGAGCAAACACATTACAGTGCACACAGAAGAAGCGTGGATTTAGCTGTCACTTGAGTGTGTTGTGTAAGAGTAATGTGCCTTGCTGTGAGAGAATCAGAAAACATCTTGATTCAAGAAACACAAAGCTGCTCCTGATGCTCAGAGCAGAGTTGTGCTACGCTCGGTTGGGCAGGAATGGGGAAGTCCATGAAGATTAAGCTCCTGGAGAATCAAAGATTAAAGAGACTTGAGAACTCTAGCAAGTAATTCAGTATTCACAAGGAGAGAGAGAGAGGAGGAGTTCCAAGATTAACATTATAAAACTTGCTGCTGTTGTTATTTTCCAAAGATGGAAGAATCAGACTCACATCATTGCTTCAAGTTATTTAGGTATTTATTTTTGTTTGAAATAGCTTCACCAAGAGGAATAACCATCGTTATTGAATGACCTTGTGGCCTCTTAGTACACAGGTGTGTGGACCACCTGAGTTCCAGACCTTGTTCCAAGTTAGACATAGACTTGGATATAGGTCTCTCACCAGACCATTGACTATAGAGAGAGCAATAAGTTGACTTACACATCACACACTTCATTCCTTCCTAAGCATATATCATGTCTAGAAAGTCAGGGATGGAGAAAAGAATAACTCAGTAAGACAGAACAGCATATAGCTTCTCAGAGATGTTCTTCAAGGAAAGTGGATAATTTTAAGAGTTATTTTTGCTGATTATTTCTAGTTTATGTTGCCTTTGAGATAGATATGAAAGGTTAAAATACAGATGGACTTTAAGTCAACTCTGAGTAAATACAGCATTCTCAGGAATGAGAAAGGTGTTACAAGCATAAAGATTTTAAAAAGATCAGAAACAGTAAAAATGACTGTATGAAGGCAGGTTTGTTTTTCTCCTCCATTATTTTACTCATATATAATACATTTTTCCAGAGGAAACACATAAAAGTAAAAATAATAAACCTGTGCCTCTAGCTCATCTGCTTTAGCTGTTGCCAAGGTACGACAGAGCTTTATACAGCATTCCTAATGTCCCAAAAGGTGAGAGTAGGAATTTTCCTTAAAAACAACACTAAGCCAAGGTCCAACACACTGAGCACAACAGATTCTTCATTTCAAATACATAAAATTTAAGTATCTTTCAGATTTCAAGTATTTTTCGAATACCTGAAAAGCAGAAACGTGTGTCAATATTTTTTTCCAGAGCAAATCAGCAGCTTTTCTTTCCCAGCTCTTAAAACCTGAACTGTTTTAATAGACTAATTACCAGGAGACTCTTTTCCTTATCTTCTTTTGCTGTAATTCTGCATTTCATTCTACAGCCACAATGCTCTATTTTATAGTCCCGATAATGTTCTACTAAGCCCAAAGATTTGCTAGTTTTGCAGCAGAATTATGCCCTCCAATCTTCATGCTAACATCAAACAGCAAAGGATCCCAAGCACTGTCTGGGGGTATTTCAGGAATGCCAAGTTACCTTGCATGATTCCAGAAGACCACCATTCTCAGAGGCCCTGCATCATCAGGGGTGTCCCTGCCTGTGGCAGAGGGGTTGATCCTTGGGGTCCCTTCCAATCCGGGCCATACTATGATTCTATAACTCTATCCCAGACACTAGCTCTTTCCAAAATACCCATATTCAAGCACCTGACCTGACTCCCAAATGTGTAGCTGCTGCTGTTCTTCTAAATCTTATGCATCTCCCCTGCTTCACTGACTTAACGTCTTTCCTCAAGACTGCCACGTCTCCCGCTCTCCACTCTTCTCCCTGTAGTCACCTGAAGAGATAAGTGAAGTAATATAAAGATTGGAAAGGCAAATGTAACGGTGCATATTTTAGTACTACGCAGATAGTGCACATTTGAAATATGACTCCAACAGCCTATTGCATCACTCAACATCGCAGAAGCAGAAGATGTAACTGGGCACATTAGCCCACAGCATTGCCTCCCAGCCTCTCATTGTGCAGGCACTGCTCCCTGGGCATTCAGGCTCCCTCTGACCCCACTGAAAGCCCCGGTTAATAAAGGTCAGCTTTTCTCTACTTACGTTTCTGACTTCAGTGAGCCACAGCTGTGTCCTGATATTTGCAAAAAGCTTCTTCAGCAAAAGCCACTTCAAATATTGCTTTCAACAAAATGTCCGTAGCTTCCAAACGGCACTCAGTGAGCTTTACTCTGCTGAAATTCTACTTTTCTTTGTTGGGCTACATTCATAGGGAAGTTGCAATTACTAGCACAAGAAGCACAAATTAAGGATTTTATGATCATCCAAGTTGTAAGGAATCCAGGGAAGTCTCTTAGTCTAATCTCTTGCAACAGGCTGGGCCAGTGATGTGATAAGATCATGTTACTCAGGGTTTCATCCTGTTGAGTATTTAAAACTTCTGAGGTTGACAAGGTTGAAATTGAATGATTTAATAGCTGCAGAAACTTGAAGATCTTGTTTTGATCTTAGACCAGACTCTAATATTAAAAATGACTATTTCTCATTTCAGATGAAAATAAAACTTTTGTATCAAAAATGCTTTTTCAGAACAGCAGCAACTTTCAAATTTTGGTGCCATTTGTATCGTTTGGAGCACATTGTTAGTAGAACAGTTTTTAAAATATGTAGTAAAAAATTAGAGGATGAACACCACCACTGAATCTAAATGGAGTTCATAGTGATGTTGACCATTTTCCAGACACAATTACCCTGTGTTTCAGACTTCTCACTGATTCAGTTCACGTTTTCCTCCTCCTACCAGCCTCTCACAAGACCCAGTCATTCTGTTCTGCTGTTCTCCATCTCAGTTATAGTTATCTTACACATAGATAACAAATTCTATCAGAATTATTGCACTTATTGAATGAGATATATAAAGCATTGAAAAATAACATCCCAAGTTATGTGGGGATAAAAAGCATGAGATTTTTCCAGGAAAAGTATAACATTAGAGAGTCTAAAATGGACCCTCTGAAGATTTCCTCTTGGAAAAAAATGTTATGTAAAGTGCTTTATTGCACTTCACTTGGCTTCTGTTTCTTTATTTGATTACAACAGAAAGCAGTGGAAGTGCGTGTCTTCCCCCCCTACCCAGGGGAAAAAATAATAGCCTCTTCCTACCTTAGACTCATTGCTATTGAAATAATTGCTTTAACAGAACAACTATTTTTCCATTTTTTTGTAACATAATTGACATAAGTACCCTTAATGGTAACTGCAGTGTAATGACTATCATTCCACAAAGGTCTTCAAGTTTACACACCACAGAGTCTCCAAAAGCTCCACTTTTAAGCTGTAAAAACTCTATCTTTTATTCATTGTCCTATTTTTCTGACAAATTAGAGACTTGATTTTCATTAAAAAGCCTTTCCTCCTGCAAGGTTATTTTTGTCCCAGCCAAGTTCCTCAATCTGGTTCAATGTGAAGGCTCATGAAATTGAATAGTAACTGGGGGCTGCCATAGGATGAGAAGGAACAGTGAACGATGAATGAAGAACAGGAAATGCTTAATATGACTGGAAATTAAAAATGAGTCATGGAGATGGTAAAAACAAAAGAAATATTGTTTTGTGAAACTGAAGGTAAGAAACATTTTAAGAATGATTCAGGCACATCTTCTAGCTCTCCAAAATAATGAATGCGTCCTAAATAAAGCAGAATTACAAGGACATTCTGAGTAATTTTCAGATTATATTTCACAATAGCCACATCACGTTACTTTTTGGTATTCAAAGACACAAATCAAAAGCCTACTAAAACCAAAGAGAGGGGATCAACCAATCCTACTGCACTTGGATTAGACAAAAACAAGAGAGTTAATGCACTGGGGATAGATGACAAAGATGGTTTTTGCAAGTAGTAAAAGTTGAAATAAAAGTTGAAATTGAAACTTTGAAAATAAGCCTTAAAGGAGCAGAATTTATAAGGATCTTGTCTTGCCTGTGTTTTTGTTGCCAACAAATTCTAAAAATAAGGCCCATCACAGAATATGACCTTGATCTTCTAACATACCTTTGAGTTTTTGCTGAGTAAAGCTTCTGCTTAGGCCATCCCATCAACCGTTCTTGAGGCCTACTGGATCTCTAGGTGTGGAGATAATTGGTTCACACTGAGGTTGTTATGTCATAATGTCATCCTAAATAGAGAAAAAATAAAACTTCCTTTCCCCTGCAAAAAGACACTACTCTGGAAGAAAATCCTCCAAACGTGTTAAAATGAAACCTACCATGGCTGGCAAATATTTGAGAGCTGGGATATGGTCTCAAATGAGGCAGTTAGAGGAAACTCTGTCATCTCTTATTTTCCTAAGTCAATAAATGTTAATATTATAGGCTCCTGAGAAAGCAGAAGCAATACTTCCTGTCAGCAGGAAACAGGCTTTCTTGTAAGAACCATGCTTCAGAGAACCACCCTTACTTTTGGCATCTTTTAAACTCCAGTTATTTCTCATTTCACTAACAGTAAATACGTCAGGCAAGTACCTTTTTTCTTCTTATGGCTCTGACAGCTCCCCCGTTGCATTTATTGCAGCTTTTATAGCAACACGAAGAAAATGGCTGCTATACTAACGGGCACCATTAAGGGGCGCTTGGCTGCCCAAGCTGGGTTCAGAGATGTTAAGAAGGACAAATCCTCACAAAAACACATAGCACTGAAACAGGCTCAGCTCTGCACAGGGTCAGAGATTTTTAGGGGATACTGTGGCAGGCCTTGATTATTTTGCTGTTTCTTTCTGCAGCTGATCTGTCTTCTAAAAAAGCACTAAAGCCTCATATGTCAGAAGTGAGCCAGTACCTCTCTCAGTTTCCAGCCAATCAAAACTATGTTTATCTTCCCTGCTTTTCTTTTCCCCTGTGCCATCGTCACCTGGCTGTATAGAAAGCTGTATGTATGTACAGCAAGCCAGTTACGTGTATCTGAAAAGACATTCGGCCGCTGGCAGGCAGTACCTAAATCAGATAATCACAAAATACCGTTAAGGATAATTCCATACAAACTTCAGTGTGGTACTCAACTGTCTTCCACATCCAGCCTTCACAAGGGCCTTGTTCAGAATCTGTATCACCAAAATGAATTTCTGTTGTGGATAACCAGCTCCCAGGTACTACCACCAAATATGTCTTATGCAATTGTTTCCAGCAAATGTGAGAGCAAGGGATAGTCATTTCATGGAATAGGAGAGACATAAATTGACACTATGCAGTCTCACAAAAATTTTAGTTTACATTCAGAGAAATCATTAAGCCTTACCTGAAACAGCCTGTAAGAGCCCGGAGGTTGAGTAATCATCAAAATTATATCATTTTATTTCAAGGAACACAAACAATCTGGAGGCAGGAATAGCCTTCTGCAGTAGCATTTGTCCACAAGCTCATGTCCAGGTGATGCTGTTTCATTTTAATTAAATAATTTTCCTCTGAGTTCAACGCATGTATCCAATTAACTTAATACGGGAAGAAAAACCAGTATGAGCTATATCCTGTAAAAAAAAAAAGAAACAGAAAAAGAAAAAGAAACAGAAAAAGATGTCTGTAACTGTTATGGTTTCAGTGTAATGATTCCAGATGCCAGATGCCACCTTCCCTGCATTCCCTGCCTGCACAAACTGCTGCACGAACTGCCATGCCACACCCTTACTGATGTGCCACACCCTGTTTCCATTTGCCTGTCCTGTTTGCCCATCCTGTTTGCCCAAACTACTCTATCATCTTTGAAAGGTCATGGAGAACAGGAGAGGTGCATGAGTACTGGAGGACAGGCAATGTCACGCCAGTCTTCGTAAAGGACAAGAAGGATCCTGAAAATTACAGGCCAGTCAGCCTCAACTTCATCCTTGGGAAGGTGATCAGTCAGCCTATTCTGGATGTCATCTCTGATCGAGTGGAAGAAAGGAAGATTATCAGAAGTAGTCAACATGAATTCACCAAGGGGAAATCATCCTTGACATATCTCGTAGCCTTCTGTGATGTCATGACTGGTTGGGTAGATGAGGGAAGAGCAGTGTCTACCTTGTCTACCTTGACTTCAGCAAGGCTTTTGACAATGTCTCCCATAACATTCTTGTAGGTAAGCTTAGGAAGTGTGGAATAGACGAGTGGATTGAGAACTGCCTGACTCAGCTCAGAGAGTTGTGATCAGTGGCACAGAGTCTAGTTGGAGGCCTGTAGCTAGTGGTGTTCCCAGGGGGCGATACTGGCTCTGGTCTTGTTCAACATCTGCATCAATGACCTGGATGAAGGGATAGAATGCACCCTCAGCAGGTTTGTTGGTGATACAAAGCTGAGAGGAGTGACTGACACACCAGAAGACTGTGCTGCCATTCAGTGAGACCTGGACAGGCTGGAGAGATGGGTGGAGAGGAACCTGATGAGGTTCAACAAGGGCAAATGCAGAGTCATACACATGGGGAGGAGTAACTACATGCATCAGTACAGGTTAGGGGCTGACTTGCTGGAAAGGAGCTCTGCGAAGAAAGACCTGGTGTCCCGGCGGACAACAGATTGGCCATGAGTCAGCAGTGTGCCCTGGTGGCCAAAAAGGCCAGTGGTATCCTGAGATGTGTTAAAAAGAACACGGCCAGCAGGTTGAGGGAGATGATCCGCTCCCTCTACTCTGCATTGGTGAGACCACATCTGAAGTACTGTGTCCAGTTCTGGGCTCCTCAGTTCTATCCTTCCATGTTTGCATTTTAAAAAGTCAGAAGGAATAAATCAATGAGCCAGGCTCAACTTCTTACCACTGATGAAGTTTTAGTATAGACATGTCTCTTTCTTTATGTAATTCAAAACTAAGAAGCAGTAATTTGTGTATAAGATTACTTAATGTTGTTTCTTTAAGTAAACAGAACTACAACAGTAGTCATCATATTTATATTTGAGCCTTTTCTATTTTAAAAATTGTTCTCTGCTATCCCTACCACTTACGTTGATGCTAATAAATAAGACCTAGAGTAACTAATACCTTGAATCCAAGTGCCTGGATATACATCAATGCTCAACAAAACAGTTATTGAGCTGGGCAGCACAATTATTGGTGACAAGAGAGCTTATTCTATTATCTTAGAGGAAGGAATGTTCAAAATTTGCCTTCAATAAAATTGAATCAAACCTCCCTTCATCCTGACATAAGTTTTCTGGTGAATGATAAGCCTTGCACTTCTCAGAGAAGAAGACATCTTAAAAGACCGAGCATAGGCACAATGTGTCATGGGGAGAGTGGTGTAGTGACTTCCAGCACTCATTCCAAGGTGACATGGCAGTAGTTAGCTGACCCTGCTGAGAGATACTGTGCATGAATGTACATGATTTGCTCAGGAACTTAGTTGTTCCCAAGTAGGTGCACATTTTTTTTTCTATACAGGGCTACTATGCATCATCAGAATAAGTGAATGCTTTGGCTTGACTGCATTGGGATATGAGGACACGTACTAAAGACTCAGAACAGGATTGTGATCCCAAAAGCTAAGGAAACTAGAAATTGTTCATCTCTATGCAAAATGCTGATTAACTATTTAAACCTAGGACAACAGCATTAGCTGGCAAACACTTGTAATGAAGACATTTGACAGAAATATAACTGCATGGATGTTCAGACCCTTGTTTTGATTTGAAATATGTCTAATATTGCTTGAGGGAAAAAGAAAAGCTGTTTGTTGTAAGAGACTATAAGTTAGAGATGGAAGCGTAGAGGCCTGTAGTGATTCATTTCACTGCACTCATTTCACCCTAAAGTCCTAGCTGATGTCATCGGTGGACAATTTGATCATACCAGGATGTGGCTATAATTTACAAATAAGAGAGAGCATAAACTATCTGAACCCAAAATATTATGTCATGCTTGTAATTCCAATACTTTTGTAGTCAGAAATATTGCCACAGGCTAAACAGTCTTGCCTCAGGGAATTTTTATGCTATTTTTTGTCATTTAACTCAAACATCTCATCACTAATTTAGATACCAAGAAAAAAAAACCCATAAACTATCAAACACTGAGTATTCTGGCTAAGTTTAAGATAGATAGCCCTCTTCCCCTCTTTGTGGTCTCAAATACCTTTGTTTACACAGCAGACTACACTTAGACCATCCCAATCCACAAGTAACAAGCAGCCAAGAAGGTTGAGGTCATCTGACAACAAGTTCTATCTGCTACTCTGTCATGTGTTCTTGCATGTTATTTCTCACTGTCTCTTAGCACACAAGCAAATGTTTAGCATAGTACAAGAAAAACTTAACACTACTAATGGAAGTACTAATCAATTCATGAGTCCAGTAGCTGTAGGGCTTCATCCAGACCCAAATCAGATTGTGAAAAATGTTCACTTGATGCAGTATGGGTATTTCCACATTTTGGGAGGAAAATGCCTTAGCTTTCCTGGAACTTGTTCACATCCAGTAGTACTATTAACTGAGCTCTGACCTTTTCCCCCCTGCATTTGCATTCCTTTATTCATAGCTCTTGATCCTCAGAGGGATTTTCATCCTACTTCATCATATTCTGCTTCTCCTGCTTCAGGACCATCCATAGGTTCAAGCACGTACAACACTGACATGGAGACCTTACATTCGCACCTAACACTTATTCCAAGGCCTCCTGGAACATGGGCATTATGTTTGGCTTGCTGCTCATCTCACACTTGCCTTCTGGCATGCTCCCCGCAGGATGGTACATACAAGTCCATCTTTGATCAGTAGAGCAACCCACCCGATGTCCAGGCAATGCCAATGGGTGCTAGTGACTGTTCCCAGCCCTCAGAGCTTTCAGACCATGGCATTTGTGAGTGCCACCTTTTGGGATCCCTCTCCCCTTACTTGTAAACAGTATAGCTGCACTGCAATTACAGTATATTACCCTCTCCTTCCCAGTCTCTCCACGGGGGTACCTTATTTGCAGCACTGGCAGGATTATGCCACTGCTCAACATATGATTGCATCAGCCAACCCCAAAGCCACCCTCCTTTGCCCAGAACAATATTTTGAAGTGGTGCAGGGCTGGGTGCCACCAGCACAGGCAGGGCATGGCTGTCTGCTCCACAGGGCTTGTTGCAGCCTCCTGCTACCAAAACCTTGCTATTTATGCCCAATAAAAGATTCTGCAGCAATATGAAACTAAGACTGACAACTATTTAATCTGACTGTCAAGAAAGAAGTATTTAATAGTAAGGGAACTTCAGCAGGGACAAATGCAACTCACTACAGTAGTCCTTCATCATCAGTAACAGTATATTGCTTCAGCTGGACAGTTTACCTCAAAATCTTTCTGAGATTCCCTACTGAAATGTTAAAAATGTTTTGCATTGCACAGAAAGGGTTTGCAGAGCCTGTGTGAAGGGGTTACTTTTATTTTCACTGAACTGAAATAAGGCAATGGCATATCAATCCCTTTTCTAAATTGTGGCTGTGTAAATCATAATTTATTCAGTAACCACGTGGTTTAAATGACTTTCCTGTGCTACAGAGAGTAGCCTCAAGCAATCATTTAAATAGGATATGAAATGATGATCAGCATGTTTTACACTGTTCAAGCCCACATTTCTAACAATGTTTTATAGAAGGGCTTGAGCTAAGACCAAGGAGGCAGATCATCCAGGAGCCCCACAGCATGGGACTTTGTTACATTCTACATAGCCTCTGTTATTCCTAGACCACAGTAATGTGACAGAAGTAACTTATTTTAAAGAATTCTAGGCCTTTCCCTTCTAAAGGGCAATCATCTAAAAGGTGAATTAAAGGAAAAATATCATTAATACGTGGGCAGATTTTGAGCTTTCATTTGTTGTAAAATTAATTTCTGGTTATTTTCCTATTAGTCATAATCATGAAAGAAAGGCATAGAAATTTCTAATAATATCATAGCCTTTCTGACTTTTAATTACTAATGAATACCTTATTAAATACGTACAGATATCCAGCCTCAAAAAATTTCATAATGCACTTACAATTCTTGCCACCAGTTCACTGCCTGCTACCAGCACAAGAAGCAGCTTCTGCTTAAGGAGGAAAGTCTTAGCCTGCTACCGAAATGAAATGGGTCCTAGTAACTCAGAGAGTGCTGAAATATTCAACGACAACTCTGTGTTAGTCATCTCAGAAAAGATTGTGAACTGATATTTAAGACTGATGTGAACAATTTGATAAATGTGATTTGAGAAAGAATAAGTTAAAGAATGTTTGGAGGTCTTCAGAGTGGTAGGGTTGTATATAATATATTGTTGTGTCGTTGAGGAGTTAGGAGAGAAAGCCTTTGATATCAATTCTTGTGTCTGTGAGGTCAAGAAGAAGGGGGATGTTTCAGAAGCCCAGAGACGGTAAGCCAATTATCTATCTTTAAAAAGCATAATGTGCAAGACCCAGGGATTTACAGACTTGCCATTCTTTTTTAAATTCCTTGAAATACAACAATGAAATATTAAATAATCAATATATCCACATACAGAGGACGATAAAGAATAGTAAGGTGATAAGGAACTGCCAATACGAGCTTGTCGAGAAGAAGGTTGTATCAAACCTATACAGTCCAGACTAACAGATAAATCAGAAGCAATAAATAAGGCACATCTAGGTTTCAGTAAGTCCTTTGGTATTGTTGTATATTTCATTGTGCTGAAATATGAACAAAAAAAAAGCACAGAAAAATGTAACGTATGAGCAAGTGCTCTGCTATGCCTTGAAGGGATCAGGACAAAAATAAGATTTTTAACCAAAGCTTTTACAACATGCAGTAGTTGCTTGCACCTGCAATACAAAAAAGCAGAATATTTTAATGTCACATAACAGGCACTGCAGGTGGTGTTTGCTTTCAATATAAAACAAATAAATCCGTATCCTCTAGACCTAAAAGTTTCAGATAACAAGTATAACCAAAAACACAGGTCACTGGACAGGTGTCCACAATGTTTAATGCTGCAAATAAAGTGGCTTCGCCAACCCATTCTCTAGAATCCGGGTGTAAACTTTCAGAAATCTAAAAGAAACGGGTGATTCAAGGCTGAGGTGGTCCTAACGATGACAAGATTAATGAAGATGACGAATAGATGCTTTAGGATGAAGGTATGTTTCTGTAGTTAGATATGGACTTGCAAAGTTGTGGTTTTGGAAAGATGAACTTGGAGAATGAGAATATTTATTTTGATATCCGGCTTATGCTAATACTGTCCTTTGCTCAAGTTATGAAAGACTGGAAATGTACACTGATGTCATTTTGATTTGTGCTCATTATTCCACTTTTGTGTTGTTTTGTCTTTAAAGGTTCTCAGTCTCACTTGCTTGTTTTATCCAGTTGGCCTGTACTGCCTGACACTTGTGTTGTAAATTTTACTGTAGAGAGTTTTTGTTGTACTTTGTGAAATGCAGTCTTGATCTTTGCTTTTGGTTCCCGAGAGCTACAGTACTTAATTAACATAAATACACAAAATATGGCCATCATTTTTCAGCAGTTCTGTACCTAGCAGCCAAATATCTATGTGTATATCCAGCACTGACATTTATCAACCAACTGATGCAGTAACCAGAACACGAATGAGAACCTCATCCTTCCAGGAATTACAGACGTGTACTCTATTCACTGCCAAATTACCAGATGAATCAGGCAAATGTTTTAGTTAAAAATACATCTGAAAAGCTTCCAAATGAAACCACAATATTAACAGATGTATTTTAAAAACCTGGATTAAGACAAAAAAAACATTTCTGTCACCTAGTCCGGATAACTACACATACAGATCTGGGAAGCCAGTCTTACATTTGGGCATTCAGTGTCTCAGAAACACAGCAATAACTATCACAGCTAACATTTTAACAGCACCAAGTGGAATCTGGACAGTCAAATTTTGTTTGATCCTGGTGACATTTAAGCACGTATCTGACATTTATGCGCTTAAATAACTTCCTGTAAAATCCTAAGCTGTTCTGAATATTTACAGCGCAGCACATGGTTTTCACATTGTGCTCTTGCACCCAAATTACCTCACTGACTGCAGACATGTTCTTGCTTACACAATACCTACTATCTTTGCCAACCTGCCAACTCACTGACTGTGGACCTATTAAAACCAAATTCCCTTCCAAAGGTTGTACCATTCATCTCTTTTTTGACTTGCCTGCAGAAAGAGATGGTAACACAAGTAAAGAAATATGCAGGTGACTCCATCAAGCTGACAAAGCCATGCTGCTTTGAATACTAATCCTCTCTCTTGCAGCTTTCTCAGTGCAAACCAGACTTGCAAACTAAATACTTGCTGTGACAGGAGATTTTGCAAAAAATAAGTTGTTGTGTGGGGAAGAAACACAATTGAATTCCACCTTATTCTAGCTTTACAGGAGAAGGTGTGAAATGTTGAGGGACATGCCACAAGCCTATAAGCCTTACAGCTGGAAATGTGAGTCTCGCAAGTACGTCTTGCCTTAGAAGACTATGACTGTTGATACACAAGGATAAGAAAAGAAAGTAACCATCAATCTCTTCAAAGAATTTAAAAGAAAAAGAAAAAAAAAAATAAACTTGCTGTTTTCTTTTATTCACTTGCTAGTGAATAAAGGCCAGCAAATGTTCTCTTCCAGCTTCAGTTAACCTGCCCGTTACAATGATGAGTGTTGTTTCACCCCTTCTGTTTCACACAGAGGTGAAGGTGTTAAGGTTGATCTGCGTGTACAATTCATGGCAGTTTGTGCTGTGAAACCTTCTGCAAGTGTACAGGGTAATTACAGAAAAGCAACCCAGGGAATCCTAGGTCTGTTCAGTGTCTTATTTTTTTTTAAGACAGTGGGAAATGCAAAGCCATCTTTTCTTATTGTGTCTTTTGCAGCAATGAACTAACAGTCTCATTTCACCTTTTTGCTTTTTTCTCTCTCTGCACAGAAATGGTTACCATCACAACTGAAAATATTACTCAACTTTACAATGTTTTGGGCACACAGGAGCTCACGATCAGCCCAACAGATTTCCACAA
Organism: Penelope pileata; assembly: GCA_013396635.1. Taxonomy (NCBI): domain Eukaryota; kingdom Metazoa; phylum Chordata; class Aves; order Galliformes; family Cracidae; genus Penelope; species Penelope pileata. The sequence continues at coordinate 715,814 of WBMW01001908.1, read as the reverse complement.
TGATTCAAGAGAACATCAGCTGAATGAATACAAATGTATTAATCCAGATGCATGGAAATGGCTACATACTTTTCAGCCTGGATTCCTTTGGATTATATTTATGCTGGGAGCAATAGAAAATGCCTTTGTCCTTATTGTCCTGTGCTTCCACAAAAGTCGCTGCTCAGTGGCTGAAATTTACTTAGCAAACATGGCATTAGCTGATCTAATGTTAGTCTGCTCTTTACCTTTCTGGGCCATTAATATTTCTAATGAATTTGAGTGGCCTTTCGGCCTGCTCCTCTGTAAAGCCGTCAACACAATCAGCAACATGAACTTTTATTCTAGCATTTATTTTCTGACACTGGTGAGCATAGACCGCTATCTGGCTTTAGTGAAAACCATGTCTCTGGGGCGGATGCGGCGAACTGCCTGTGCCAAGTGGAATAGCTTTGTAGTCTGGATGTGTGCGTTGTTCCTATGTTCACCTAGTGTAGTGTTCCGAAAGTTACATTATTTCAAAGAATACAACATCACAGCCTGCTCTCTTATTTATCCATCCCCCTACTGGCACCCTGCAAACAACTGCCTGCTGAATACTGTGGGCTTCGTGATCCCTCTCTGTGTAATCACTTATTGCACTACTCAGATCATCAAGGCCTTACGAAGCAATGAGTCACAAAAACTGAAGCTAATCCAGACAGAGAGGAGAGCCACTTTGCTGGTCCTTGCTGTGCTCTTGTTGTTTATCGTTTGCTGGCTTCCATTCCAGATCAGCACGTTCATTGACACAGTCTGCTACCTAGCAGCCAATTTGGAATGCCTTGAAGAAATCAATGACATTGTGACCCAGATAGCTACCTACTGCGCTTTTAGCAACAGCTGCTTGAACCCAGTCCTGTATGTTATTGTTGGGAAGCACTTCCAGAAGAAGGCTGTGGAATTCTGCAAGGACTTGATCCCCCAGAGGTGCAGAAAGTCACAGTCTGTGCAGGTGGAAAACTCCCTGGACACTTTGAGAACTTCCATTTCAAGTGAATATCCAAGGAAAAAGTCTGTTTTCCCATTACCACAATAGCACAATTTGTTCATAATGAAAAAATACAAACAAACAACAAACCTTTCTAACATATCAGTCTCCATTAATGTCCATCTGCTGTAGGTCAACAGAATGAACATGTGGTGGCATTCATCATTTGTGGGAAATCGATGGTTTGATATTTATGCAAACTCCATAGAGTGAATTGCTTCTAATATCACAAGTCATTTTTCACAGCTGAATCATTCTTTGTAGCATATTTACAGTTTCATGGCTGAATTATATTTGTTGAATGTATTGTTTGAAATGTTTGTATTTCTGTGGAATAAAAGTGTCTAAATGTATATACAGTTCTCTGAATAAACTCCCAGTCTAGACACTATTGTCAGGGTCATGCAACTACTTATGGTACCCATATAGTTTATTAGACTCCAATTTTGATAGGAAGGACTTGTGTTTATGTTGGTTTAAATGAATCCTCCAGGACTATTATTTAAATGGATTTTCAAATATGACCATTTCCAGGGCTTTTCCTTTTTCTGCTCCAAAGTAATTTATTTACTTGATTGACAAGCTGTGCCTTTCTGCAAGGGCTCTGACTGCTAGGTGCAGATTTACATCTGTATGTGTGTAACCTAGCTCAAAAAATGTAGTGCAGTAAAGAAAGGAAGGCTGTCGCCAGCTTCATGAAGGTAGCAGAGTTTCCCTTGTAGCAGGAGGATCTTTACTCTTACAATGAGGTAAAACATTCACTATGGGGAGCTCCTTGGGAGTGAATGTTATTTACATTCATACCTATACATCAGCTCAGAGATTGTTTTTTAGTATTCACAAAGAATAATTAATATTTGTAACGCTATTTCATGGAAACAAATGTTCAGCACAACCGATATAATTTCACAAGAAGAAGAAATAAAATATAGAGTAGAGCATCACCTCACTGCATTGAAATCAGACTGAAGCTAATAGGAGTCTTGAATGCTAGTATTCAAAAATGGTATTTTAAGACTCTAATACTGACAATTTTCTTTGTAGCGTTAATCTGAATGATTCAAATACAAGATGATAGGGATATAGTTCAGTGGGCATGGTGATGATGGTTTGATGATTGGACTTGATGATCTTAGAGGTCTTTTCCAACCTTAATGATGTTATGATAATTTCTAAATTCGACTGGATTTAAAAATCAAAGGATTTTACATAGAAGAAACTCAGTGTACTGCTCAGTGTACTGAATAGCCAGTATGTGCTTTTATTTCTAGGAACCTTGATCTGAAACCAAGTTGGAAATGATCTAAAAGCTTCTGAAATTTACAGAGCCTTTCTGTTCCTTTTAAAGCACTTAAAATTGGAGCCTTACAATTTCCAGGAAAAACAGAGCTTTGCAACATCAGTAAACTCAGACTGCTAATGTGTGGCCTTTATTCATAAGTGCTAGAATGGAGTAGTACCATTCAAGCTGGGAAAAACATATTAAACCTTCAAATGATTGAACTTAAGAAATGCTCTAGAAATTTGTGAACGTGCTATAAAAACTATGGGATTTAGATGACTGCAGATGATTTATAAACAATTTCTACAGGTTGTATTTAATCACCTGGTATAAACCTATGTCATAAATATCCCTACTGTTTGTTCTATATATTGTCCAAGAGGCCTACGATGAAACACTGCAAGGCTTTCTGTTATTTCCAGTGTTATCAACATTGCCTTGTACATGAGCATATTGTTCACAGAACCTTTGAATTAAGTCATACGGAGGTTAATGGGACAATGGAAGAGAATTCTGAGTATTTGGTACGGACAAGTAAAATATGAAAATGTTATGACATGTCAAGAATATGACATTAATTTAAAACATGTAAATATATAGATGTGTTATTTTGCTATGCAGTAATTATGTACAAGAGAAAATAAACTACATTAAGATATGAAATGCGATGGTACTTTGTTCTCCAGCTTGAGTTCTCTTGCTCAGGAAGACTTGTCAGAAGTGCAACTGTTGCAGATACTTTCCATCACTTCCTGTTGTACCATCAGAAAGCAAGTTGAAACAAGAGAATTTTAGCTACTTTCAAAGCTTTGAGTCAGGTTTCTTTTGGGTCAGCGCATTCCTGCATGGTACTGAACATCCTCAATTCCTTTGGAAGTTAAAATATGAATTAAGACAGCTAAAGATACTAAAATCCTTGCAATAGCTCTTCTCTGCAACCTGGTAGCTCAATTTCCCATGAAACAGCAAATACTCCTTTTCTTTCTGAGGACTTGGGGTTCCCAAGAGCCTGTAGGCTGCCCTCCGTAGCTATCTGCAGGATGGATCATCAGTCTAAAACCTTCACTCTTCTATCAAAGTAAACAGACACCATCAGTAAAGCAAATTCCTTACATTAGGCTTTGCGGGTTGTAGAACACATTACATTGATTTCTAGGTTGCCCACTTTCTACAGCACTCAAATATTGTGCAGTATTGGCATATACCATTTGTGCAAGTAAGAAAATAAAAGCAAAACAAAAAATAAGACTAAAAACACTCTAGAAAGAAAGTATGATGTCCAAGGTACATCTTACCTACTAGCAGCTTATGGAGACATTCACGTACTTTGATCCGTGCCGTTCCCACAAAATTTGAGACAGGTTCCTGTGACAACAAGGGCAGACTTTGTCCTGATAATCTCAGAGCTGAAGACAGCAGATTGTTACTACTTCAACTTTTTACTCCTTGTTCCCCTCCCACAGCTGCTCCCGTCTTCTCTCTTTCCCAACCCTGCCACCTCTTTTAACTTCATTCTAATGAAACTAACTCCACAATTAGGTCTGATAGAGAACACTGGGGGCTATTGCCAGAGGAGCAGCAACTATATCAGCACTCAGTTGACATTTTTAGAATAAAATAGTTCAGTTGGAAACGACCTTTTAAGATCGAGTCCAACTGTCTGACAACTTAAGGGGTAAACAAATATTAATGCATATTATTGAGGATATTATCAAAATGCCTTTTGAACACCAGGGCAACTCCCTAGGAAGCCTTTGACAGTGTTTGACCACTCGCAGCACAGAAATTGTTCCTAATGCCCAGGCTGACCCTCCCCGGCACTACTTTGTGCCATTCCTGTCCTGCCATCAGTTCCAGGAGGAGAGCCCAGCTCCTTGCTCTGCTTCTCCACTTCAGGGAGCTGCAGGGTGCAGCGAGGTCACCTCTTGACCTTCACTTCTCCAGAGTGGATGGCCCAGTGTCCTCAGCCTCTCCTCACAGGACATGCCTTCAGCCCTGCTACCAGCTCTGGTGCCCTCCTCTGCAGGCTTCCAAAGACCTTAATATATTTTTAAAAGTGTGGAACCCAGATCTGCACACAGCATTCAAGTTGAGGCCACTCTAATGCTAAATACAGCTGAGAATCACCTCTTTTGACTGCCTGGCTGTGCTGTGTTTAATGCCCTCCAAAACGCACTTCACCCCTTTGGCTTCCAGGCATGCTGCTGGCTCACACTGAGCTGCTGTTACCAACACCCCCAGTCCGCTCCTGCTGAGCTGCTCCTCAGCCACTGCTCTCCCAGCCTGTGCTTGTATTCAGCATTGCTCTATATAAGCATGGGTAGGAATAATTATCGTCTTTTTACTGTCTGTTTTTTCAAGTGGATTATTGACTTCACCTGGAAAGTAAAATTAATGATCTTGAAAGCACTTAGCACAAGCAGCTGATGCTTGTGGGCAGGGCAAGGCTGTTCTTCGTGTAGGCATTCTGTGGAGAAGTCAGGAACTCAGTTTATGTCTGCAAAATCCGATAACCATTTACTTCTACCATTGGATCATCCTTTCCTTCTGTTCTTCAAACAGTACACTACAGGTTTCCAGTCTGCTGGCACCTTCCATGTTTTGCTGTTTATGGCCTCTGTAAACAGTACGTAGGAGGGCTTGATTATCACGGCACTGTGATGTTACCAGGATTGGTTTGTTAGTAACTGTAAATTACTGCACTAATTTAAGGTCAGCTTAGAAACTACTGTCTACATAGTTTACATAAATAAATCCACTCAAACTAAACAGAAATCACAAGGTCAGATCAAAAAAGTTTTATCCTGTTCTGGAATAGATGATCAGTCATAGCAGATACTTATATTGATTCGCAGACCATTTCAATGGTTTTTGATTTTCAATGAAAATCAAACTCTGGAATCATACTGTCCCAAAAAGAATATTTATCCAGATAATTAAGTTCTCCAACTATGCTACGAGGAGGAAAATTCTAATGGCTGAACTGTTGAACCAGAAGTGAAAAACTTTTTGATTTCTACCACTCGTCTACTACACAGAACATGTAATAACCAACCAAACAGTCTTATCTCTGCCTTCAGCAACATATTTGTTTAATTTTTCTGATCAGAGAGGCCTAGTTAGTATTTGTAAACCCCTGTGTGGCCCTAGAGAATGTGTACTTTTTGCAGGAAAGTCAATACAGATTTGATGTCTGGGGATCATATAAGTTTAAAACATAAACTAATGTGCTGTTAGTGTAAAAAGTTGAAGGTAACAATAGACAAATATGTTTTGATTATGTACACACGGCAAAAAAACCTTTAACTGTTGACTCTAATATACAAAGGCCGCTCTGAAAGTAATGCCTCCTATTTTGTTATGTTGGCCCATGACGTCAGAGGCGGATGTTGGTGGTATGGCAGTAGAGGCTGAACCCTCCCACCAATATTCTGTTCCATGTTGTTGTCATGTGACAGATGGCAGCAGAGGGGCACTCTGACGCAATGGTGTCTGATATGGAAGGGTGGATGAAGCAAAGATGTGGAATTGAATTCCTCCATGAGGAAAATATTGCACCCATTGACATTCATTGACGCTTGCTGAACATTTCTGGAGACCAAACAGCGGATAACAGCACAGTGAGGTAGTGGTGGTGTGTTTCAGCAGTGGCGAAAGCAGCGTGAAAGACAAGCCACATTCTGGATAGTCATGCACAGTTGTCACACCATGAAATGAAGAGTGTCTCAATCAGCTCATCCATGTGAATCTGTGGGCTATGACCAGAGAACTGTGTACAGAGCTGAATATGCACTTCAAATGCATTGGAAACAATGGTGGCAACATTGGAATTTTGTAGTTTGTGCCAGATTTGTGGGTCCTACAAATGCTCACGCAAGAAGAGAAGGAACACCATATGCAAGTTTTTCAGGACCTACTGAACCAATACAAGGCTGAAGGTGACATTTTCCTGGATTGCATTATTACCGGTGATGAGACGTTGTGCCACCACTATGAGCCAGAGTCAAAACAGCGGACCATGGAGTGGCAACACGTGAATTCTTCATCAAAGAAAAAGTTCAAGACACAACCCTCAGTGGGTAAAGTGATGTGAGACAGGAAAAGGGTGATTAACGAAAAGGAGTTAGGCATGAAAGCTGACCCTGTGGTCCCATTTTGAAGTGATGAGTTTAGTAAGACTATGTTTTTTATCGTGTTGTTTTTAGACGTAGCTGCCGTTTGCTATTCACTGTCTATAAATACGGATGTTGGCTGCTCTTAGAGATTTATGTCCAAGTGAGGCTGAATTCCAGACAGCTTGCTGTTGCTCAAATGTTCTTCTTTATGAAAAATAACCTAAACACAAATCCACTTGCGTAAGCAAAGAGGAAGTTATGGAAAGTCTATGACAAAAATCTACTTTTCTATTGTACTTACCTTAGTGAGTCAGTGTGCGATGAGATGTTTGAAGTATGATCTCCTGTAGGTTATTAGGATTTCTTTCGCCATGTAATCAGAAAATTGTTGTGTTTCAGCTCTTCACCAATATAAAAAATTTGATTAAGATGTCAAAAAAATATTTTGACAGAAGTGAAGCATATAGCCTCATTTGAGATATATTTCTTATGCTGCTTCACTTTTTTAGTAAAATGAAAAAATGTTGAAATATGTTGCTGCTAAATTAGAAGAATTTGTATGTTTTAAATCTTCAAATTAAATATTGGGTATTTCAGAACTTTCTCCAGTGTGATTGTGTTCAACCAGAAACATACAAGAAAGACATTGAGGCCCTGGAACGTGTTCAGAGAAGGGCAACAAAACTGGTGAGGGGTCTAGAGCACAAGTCTTATAAGGAGCAGCTGAGGGAGCTGGGATTGTTCAGTCTGGAGAAGAGGAGGCTCAGGGGAGACCTCATCGCACTCTACAACTTCCTGAAGGGAGGTTGTGGTGAGGAGGGGGTTAGCCTCTTCTCCCAGATAACTACTGACAGGACAACAGGGAATGGCCACAAGTTGCGCCAGGGAAGATTTAGATTGGATATGAGGAAAATCTTTTTCTCTGAAAGAGTGGTCAGGCACTGGAATGGCCTGCCTAGGGACGTGGTGGAGTCACCGTCCCTAGCGCTGTTCAAGAAGCGTCTGGATGAGGTGCTAAGGGATATGATTTAGTAGCTTAGTGGGTAGGGATGGTGATAGGAGGACGGTTGGACTAGATGTTCTTGTAGGTCCTTTCCAACCTAATGTTTCTAAGATTCTATGATTTTTCAAGTTTCTGCCTATTGTACTCTATCACAGTATATTTTTAATATATGAAAGGAAACTTGGAATTAAAGCATTTGTCATGATTATAAGGAAGTTCCTGATGAGATATCACAGTGCAGCTTTGCATGATCTTTCATCTTAACTCACTTAGCGAACAAGAGTGGATACAGTGGAATACATACAGATGGCGCATTTGTTGGGTAGATAGCCAACAGGAAGAATGCTTTCATACAGAATCACATCATAGAATGGTTGAGGTTGGAAGGGACCTTAAAGTCCATCCAAGTCCAACCCCCCTGCCATGGCAGGGTGTCACCCACCAGACCAGGCTGCTCAGGGCCTCACCCAACCTGGCCTTGAGCATCTCCAGGGATGGGGCAGTCACAGCTTCTCTGAGCAGTCTGTGCCAGTGCCTCACTGCCCTCTGAGAAATCAGTTTTCTCCTGACATCTAATCTAAATCTCCCATCTGTTAGTTTATAAGTAAATAACATTCCAGTCCACACATAATTTCTGACTTCTCTTTAAAAAGATGATGAAAATACCTATTGTTTACACATATGTATTTGAGAAATTTGTATTTAAAAATCTGATATACATCAGACCTTTTTCCTAAATATTGCTCTAATTAGAGGGGAATCAAAATGAAAAACATAGTAAGTTTATAAACAGTCTGAAGATACAAAGTCTCAAGTTATTAAACAAAATGCAGATTATTTATGGATGCATGCCTGATAAAATACAGCCATCATCACACAATCTTGAGAAGCAGAGATTCATGCACTAGATAGCCATAGTGGGGTGCACATGACATCAGTTTTCAACAATGGTGGAAAGTGCTTCCAAGTTTCAGCAGCCTTTCGCAGATACCTCTTTTGCTCTAACCCCTGCTTCTTGTGTTTGGAACTAGATGATCTTTAAGGTCCCTTCCAAACTAACCCATGCTATGATTCCATGGCATGACCCACCACGTATGCAGTATCACCTTCACTATCCCAGCTGACAGAGGAAAGAACTTTCACAACAAAAACCTCATAGAAAGTTTGACTTTGATTGAGTTGGCACTGAGAGAGAGGTTTGGAGCTGTTGATTGGGTTGCTATTGTTGCAGACATAGTTAGTCATACGAAGGAATTTTTAATTGCCTCTGACCTGTACTTGAGACCTTTATTTATGGTCACATAAGAACAAAAGTCAAGGCATATGGCTTGACTTTTTCAAGAATTTCATAATGAAAATGAAATATCTCACATGCCTTGAAAATTACCACAGCTGACGTTTGGAAAAGTTAAAAAAATTCCTAGGGCTTTCTTCCAAATCATAGCATCATACGTAACACGCACGGCTAACAAAACACTCAGACAGCTCTCAGCCATGCCTCAGGATGTGTCTTTGAATTCTCTCAGCAGCCACTGTACTGCTATTTGCCGACTTTCCCCGAATTTGAAATTCCACCTGAACTGCCAGGAAGGACAGGAACAAGGTATGTCTATCTGTTTTTCATGTCTTATGTGTACTAAACGTATTTCAGATGCTTCTATGTAAAAAAAATATTTTCTGCTCTCAGTTCTGATGTGTGCAGACTAGCATGAGTTTCCTTTCTCTCACTGCACAGCTTACTTCAAAGGTCAGGATTAAGTCTTCTAATCTGTAAAAATATGATGGTTCATTTTATGAAATTTCTGTATAGTTGAATATATTTATCTGATTGCAGAATTTTCTCTTTCAAAGTAATCTTTACTCTTAAAACTGTTTCCAAAACTCCAGCTGCATTTATTTATATGATCTAAAGAGAAAACAGAGCATTTGTTTACTATTTCCAGAAGACATGATCTTAAAGGTGAACTATTTTTTAATTGTAATGACAGTTACAGAGTCAATGAACACAGAAAATAATCAGAAATGTGTGCAATGTAGAGGAAATATGTCATTATTTGCATAAAAGCTGGGATACTGGAAGGTTTTGAGGACATTAACTGAAAACCCTTCTTTTGGCTAATTGTCCATTAGCACTGAATACAGTAAAACACTTACAGGAAAAAATTGCCTTTGAACATGAAATGAATTAAGCAACTACAAAGAGATTGCATTTTCTGTCAACAAGGAATCTGGAATTCTAAGCTCAAATAGGTCTCATGGCTTATGGTAGTGCTAGGGCATTGGCTATCAGACGTTGAAGAAACATATCTTAGTAACGTAAACTCTACAGAAACTTCAAGTGCAATTGCTACCTGAACATGAAGTTATACCAGCTGTGGCCAAATTCTAAGTTGCAATGGCAAGTAAATTTTCCTAGAGTTTTTAATTTACCCCATCATGAATGAATTCAGGGCTCCAGCCCACAAATCACATATGAAGTGCACAAATTGACTGGCATTAATTGATAGAAATCAATACTTAGAAAATGGACAAACAAGGAAAATAATCACTTCTTTTTCCTTTGTATTTAGTAACAATAATTATGTTTACAAAAATAAATGTTCATCTGATATCTTTCTTCTACATTATTTTTGCATATATTTTTGATATATAATGTTACAGATTTTCTTCTATTACTGTCCCGCCTTCACCATTCTCCTGCTATGACAAAGCTTAGAGCTCTGCTGTCTCACAGATAGCCTCCTTGATGCTAATGAGTAATTTATTTTCTCTAAGCATCCTCTTGCAGTTTTAGATCCTTCCAAGTCAGATTGCATGAGACCACCAGTGAACTAGGTAAATTTCAGATTGCTGTGAGGGGAGATGTTTAAAGCCATGGGGCTCTGTTAATTTGAATTGCAGCCCTGCTCCCTGAGAAGCCTGCTGGCTTGTGTGTGTTTATGAATTCAAATAAAACTTTACTGTGTACTTAATTCTACAATGACGAAAAATGTTCTGTGCATTCTCATGAAGAGGAATATTAGTACTTACTAATTCCTAAGGCCACCACAGAGATAAGCACTGCAAGCTGCTCAGACTCAGCCACCACTAATGCTGTACATGTATGTAAAAGAGATGAACAATTACCCTAAATGCTCTCTTCAGAAATTCAATCCTTAGCTGTCTCCTTGGTGTAAAAAGCGAAAGAACAGACTTAAATAGCTGTAACAGAAAGTTTAAATAGAAGATAACTGATTGCAAAATACTAATTTTTTTAAATGGATCTTTTTTATGATTCACACGCTCCTCTTGCACATGAAATACTGAAATGTATGAATAAGATGTCTTCACAGGCTCAGTAATCTCTTGCCTCCTGTGATGATTCTGAGTGAATGCCTGTAAAAGACAAGATTCAGGTAATACGGTCATGAATGACAGCACCAGGAGAATAAAGTCCCTGCAGGAGGCAGTGCTGGTAATTCAGTGGGGTTTCACTGGGGGATAATGTTTTATCCATTATTTCATTCTTGAGCTACCAGAGAGAAACAGAGGTATTTCCAATTCTGTAAGATCCTAAATGCTTCAGAGTCTTGGGCTGCCAGTCTCCATCTGAATTCAGGTGAAATTCTTGAGCTGCCTCTGTTTACACAGAAGCATGTTGTGAATTTGGAGCTGCAGAGGCATGCCCTCCAGGCAGGATTTTGAGCATAAGGTTTAGGAGGAGTCAATGCTTTATTATTTCAACTGCTGACATTTGAGAGCAATAATCCGTAACCTAGCAGTAATTTTGAACCTAAAATTTGGATGGGAGGATCTGACAGGGAACAAGAGAATGCATATTTAACCAAACAAGTTATGCAGCGAGTAGCAGTCCCAGCCATGGCAAAACTGACATCATCCTGCTAAAGTTATACATAGTATAGAAAATAAGGGTATGAGAAAGGGCAAAGCAGGGTGCAAACCTAGCTTCATGTCAACAGCATGAATGCCTCTACTCTCAGGGAGCTGAAATTCATCTGTTTCTGTCGTTCTCATCAGTGTGGAGGAGACGTACAGAATTACACTGAATTGGCATATTCCTTCCTCTCTGACAGTTAAAACAATGACAGCAAAGAAGGGAAATTTCATGGGACGTAGGGAAAGTTCCATTTTTTTCAACACTGGGAACATTTCTTGCCATTGTACACAAGAATCACGGATTGATTTAGCCTATAAAAATCAGTGAGCACTAATAATGTCCAGCAGTTAAATGTCTGTTACACCACTGATAGGAGACAACATTTAGAATTTTATGCCTCCTTTTCTCAGTATTTTTCTCTTACTTCAAAAATGTTTCCTATTCATTTCAGGACTCTAAAAAATGACTGAAAATCCTCTACTGAGTGTTCCCTTCTCAAACCAGAGTGAAAACGAGAGCAACTCAACTATTTGCCCAGACTTGCATGACTGGTGGGAAATCGTGTACTACTTAGTACCCAAGTATATCGACACCATCTGTTTTATTGGAATGCTTGGAAATTTACTTGTTCTCTTCATTTACTCAGCGCATAAGAGCCCCCTGAAGATAGCTGAAATCTACTTCATGAACCTAGCTGTTGCTGATCTTATTTTCCTCATATGCCTCCCTTTCTGGGCAGAGAATATCAGGAATAAGTATAACTGGCCATTTGGAAGTTTCCTTTGTCGGAGCACCTGCACATCCATCCGCCTAAACATGTACACTAGCATTTACTTGCTAGTGGCAGTCAGTTTGGATCGCTATTTGACTTTTGTTCATACCTTGACACACAGAAGAATACATAACAAAACTGTGGCTGAAGGGATCTGCTTGCTCACCTGGTTCTTCGGGATCCTTGTCAGCATCCCAACCTTTATGTTTCGGACTGTGAAACACTATCCCTTGTGGAATATCTCAGCATGTTCTTTAGACTTCCCCACTCCATTGTGGATAACAGCTGATCGCCTGGTGTTCAACATAGTGGGGTTTGCATTGCCATCTACAGCAATCGTCTTCTTCAATTTCTATACCATTCGCTTCCTACGAGAACACACAAGAGAACAGAGAGCATTCAGGACAAAGAGTTGCAAGGACCACAAAGACACAAAGGCCACCAGGCTGATTTTCTTAGTGGTGCTGATGTTTCTTTTATGCTGGACTCCTTATCATCTTTTTACATTCCTTGATATATTATTCCAGATGAAAGTGGTCAAAGGCTGTTTCTGGGAAGAATTTCTCAACTTTGGTGAGCAGTTTAGTTCGACTCTGGCTATCACCAACAGTTGCATTAACCCTATGATTTATGTCTTTGCTGGGAAATATTTCAGGCAAAAGGCTTTAGAAGTTTTTTCACAGTTTTTCTGCTGTGGTTTTTTTTTGAGCTGGATATCATTCAAAGGAAAGTCTTCATATTTCAACTTGTTTCCAGTCAAGAGTAGTTTAACTTCATGATTCTCTGTTCAGTCTTAATTTTGATATTATAACTTATTTCAAATGGCATTAAAAATGAACATGAATTGCACTGATCTGGCATTCTCAGATGAAGCTATTTATTAATGTAAATCACTTCACTGCTTATTTATCCCTGGATTTGCTTTTCCATTTCTGTGTTATCATCCAAACGCATTACATGTGATATCAGAATTTTAAACCAAATGATCCAACCTGTCTCATTAATTATCAGCGACTGTGAAGAAAAGTTCTTTGACAAAGTGTCAGAAGTCTGGTTTCTTTACAGAACACTACAAAACTGATTGAACAATTTACCATGTTGTATCTATGCTGACTGCTATTACACCACCCGTAACACTATACAAAGAATTGTAATGTATATTACAGAGCAAATGTGAGCTTAATCTTCATCTGATAGCTGCATTTGAGAAATTACTGAACACATCTTGTTATTTTTATCAGTATTTTAAGAGGGTTGTATTTTCAGTGTAGTATATAGAAAATCTGAAGAACTGTTTGTTCATTTCAAATGTATTCAGTGCATAAATATTGTATAATACAATGTACCACAAAGGAAATGTAACCAGCTGTAACAAAAGCAAAACAATCTGGTATCATCCTCAAAATCTCACTATTTTTTGGATCCAGTAAAATGTTACACAACCGCTCATCAAGTGGGCAAGTTTTATTTTCTGTATATGAAAACGCCAGTGATGCCCCCATTGGTACTGTATTAGTTTGAAATATTTTTCATCTGAGGCAAATCCTTAGATTCATACTGACAATTTTATGAATCAAAAATAATAAACTGCATAACATCCTATTTTGCCATAATCTTGTCCTTTTTTACATTATTTTACCTTCTGTCTCATTCCTTTGGGCAGGAGGAAACATATAGTTCTGTGATTAAAAATCCATTCTACTACCGTAATATATTTGTAGTAGTAATAATAACAATGACATAACAATAACAATAACAATAACAGACAGGCAATAATGAAGAAGGAAACTTCAATCACAGCCACCATAGTAAAATAAGCTCGATGCAACTGAGATATCTGTTCCCACAACTTTAAAAGTGTTTGTATGTACAGACACTAGATCAAGAAGAAAGGAAATATTTTAATAAGGAAGTCTGTTCAGCCACAAAGATACTAAGTGCAGAAAGGGTCATATAAGCACATTGTTTGTATAACATTTTGCTTAAGTAGTATAAGCCATGTTTAGTCTTACAGTCACTGTAATGGTGTTTCCACTTCAAATATGGAATTAATTTCTTCTTACAGAAATGTACCCATTCAACATTCCAATAAGATTAGTGCTCATTTTTAATGATTTCTGAAAAATTTTTGAGTTTGAACAGCGAAAGCCTTTTGGTGAGTCAGAAGTCTATCTTCCTGCAATGATGGGTTAAGAGCCAAGGGTGGATTAAGAGATCAGAGAGGAAGAATCATTCATAGCTCTATTAGCTTTATTCCTTCTGTGACAGGCTTTTTTCAAATGTCAGTTAGACATTAGCAATCATAACAGTATGTGAAGTCCAGTGAGTCATCTGAGACCAAGAACTTAAACCAATGGTATCATAGAATCATGGAATGCTTGAGGTTGGAAGGGACCTTAAAGTCCATCCAAGTCCAACCCCCTGCCATGGGCAGGGTGTCACCCACCAGACCAGGCTGCCCAGGACCCCATCCAACCTGGCCTTGAACACCTCCAGGGATGGGGCATCCACAGCTCTCTGGGCAACCCATGCCAGTGCCTCTCTGCCCTCTAATAATTTCTTCCTAACATCTAACCTAAATCTCCCCTCTTTTAACTTAAAGCCATTCCCCCTTGTGTTATCACTACCTATCCATGTAAAATGTCGGCCCCAATCCTGCTTTTACGCTCCTTTCAAGTACTGAAAGTCCACAATGTGTTCTCCCCAGAGCCTTCTCCAGGCATAACAAGACCAACTGCCTCAGCCGTTCTTCGTAGGAGAGGTGCTCCAGGCCTCTGATCATATTTGTGGCCTCCTCTGGACCCACTCCAACAGCTCCACATCTTTCTTGTGCTGGGAGCCCCAGGCCTGGACACAGTACTCCAGATACGGCCTCACAAGGGCAGAGCTGAGGGGGACAATCACCTCCCTCTCCCTGCTGCCACCCCTCTTCTGACACAGCTCAGGATACAGCTGCAGCACTAACCTGGCCCAATCCTGCTTAGCTTCTGAGATTAGAAGAGATCAGGCATTGCCAGGGCGGTGAGGCCAGCCTATTTTAAAGTATTGCATATATCATTTACTTCATACATTCCCATCTGAAGCCTTAATTCAAATAAACTCCCAAGCAGAGTTGTTTTGTTTTGTTTTTGAAAAAAATAAAAGCAGAAATCATGAAAAAAGTGTATAAACAGAAGTGCCATTTTCCTAACATGCATGGGAAACCTTAAAAGGGAAAAGTATCTTGTCTTCTCTAACTTTTGTCCATGTTAAGCGATGTAAAAAAATAAAGGGAGTAACACTTCTTCAGCACTGTGTTGTATTTAGAGCATGAGCTAATAGACTGAAAATCAGCCTGAAACCCCAAATCAATGGAAAGCCTCCCGTCTATTTCGGTGAGATTATGACATGGACTTTTGTGAAAGTGCTGCTTCTATTTTACACATGCACAACCATCAGAAAGTGTCTGTAGATTAAGTACTGCTTTAACCAGTTCTTAACAGGGTCTCGTAAATCACTGGATTTAGTCTACAGCATGATAGTAACCAAAATATTTTTCATTCATAAAAAAAAAAATTGATCATCTTCTGTTATTGCTGTATGTGAGAGTTATATTAGTATAGCAAAATATGGACAGTGAACACAATCTATTGCACAGCAAATGCAAAATTTTTGTATTTAATCAGAAATAATCCACTGCACAGAAATAGGCTGCAGAGTGGGAGACTAACAGCAGTTCAGCTGAAACAGAACTGTGGATTAAAAGTTGACCACGGCCCAGGAGCGCCATGATGTTTCTGCCTTGGAGGAAAACATGACAACAGCTTAAAAAGTAGCAAGGGAGGCTGAGCATTAATAAAAACTTTCTCTTGGTAAAACTAATGATAGGTTGCTTTGGAGACAATCCAGCACCTCAGCAATGGAAACCTTTGAGACCACCTTAGAAAGGCATTATTGGGTATAATATCGGTTCTGTCCCAGCACAGGAGGGATGTTTAATGACATGCATCCCTCTGCTGACTCTTTCTCTTGTGGTCAATAAATAAAAGTTCCTTGTTTGCCTTTTCAGGGTTCTTCACATATCACCTTTCATTCAATACTGAAATACCAGACTTCGGCCAATCAGCCACTACTGCCGGATTCCATTGTCCATGGGTTGTATTTTTCAAATAAGCACCCTTTTTGTCTTCTTTCGTGTTACTCTTCACAGTCTCACATTGCCAAGCGTTTATCATTAAAACAATTAGATGTTGCAATATCCATCGTTTGTAGGCAAGATCCCAGCATTCAGACAGCATGCAAGCTATAATTTAATTTTCTCTTCACCTATCTATATTGACTTAGTACATTTTATCTTTACAAGATGGCCCTGCTAGCACTAGAGTAATAAAATGGCATTTAGAATCCATTGAAATCCTTTATTAAAGAATAATACAGTCTGGACTTGCATCTGCAGTATCATATTGTTTTGACAAGCTATCTTTTCAGCTTTATAAACTTCAGCTGTAAATGTAGACAGTTCACATTAGATTCTGCCTTTAACAAAAAGATGAAGAAAGCTGTTTGCTTGCAATACATCACACTGGAGTTTCCAGCAGCCTGATGCTCAGACCACACTTGCCTCTGACAGTGTTGCACAACTGAGCTGGTCACAGATCAAGAAGACTCACTTCCTTGCCTGTGGGTGGCTTTGGGCTAAGGACAGTAGGTGTCAAGGATACTGCTCATTCATGGCCTTACTGTGATTGTTTGTGCCCTCCTGGTAGAAGGAAAAGAACGTGAGACAAAATCTGTGCCAGACAGCAGGACAAGGATCAGGCTGAGGGAATGGGGCTGTGGCTGATGTTTAATGGTGAACAGAGAAACATCTCACTGGGCCTGGGAGTCAAGAAATGGAGGAAATGAAAGGACTAGGGGGGAAAGAAGAGAGAGACTACTGGCACCTCTGTCAGCTACTCCCCAATGCATGAAGAAGCAAGGTGATCATGGTGACCAAAAGAAAGCAGGAGGACAGGAGACTGGGACTGTCTGTACCAGGAGGCACAGCAGGAATCAGTGTGTACAAAGGGGAAACTAAAGAAGAAATTCTTTAGAATGTTAGAAGAAATTCTAAAATAATAGGAATTAAGAAGAACATTGTCATCAGTGGGATAGAACATCCTTCTTTGTAACATGGTAGAATGCCTGACAAACAGTAGAAACCACCCTTGCTCATGGGCAAAGTGTAGTAAAACAAATTTATCACAGAAGAGTATGACAGAGCTTTGGGTACATCAGGAGAGCAGGAGAAGGGCAGAAATACTTCAGAAATTTCAAAAAAAATCCTATTGTCAGCTCAGGGCACATAGAGAAAAGTTGAAAACACAGGGTCCCAAGTAAAATTATACAATAGCAGTTTATTTTTTTACAGAAAATGCTAGTAAAGCTCTGCTCCAGGGATGGAGTGAGCAACTTCTCCTTTCTTTCCTTTTTTTTTTTGCCACTGCAAAAAAGGAACATAGTCTTGCTGGATGAGTTCACTCTGCAGGTGCTGACAAGGAACCAGTTTTTGATGTGACCCATTCTTGAGTTTCACCTTGGTTACTAAGCATGACTTGAAGAGATCTGACTGCCTCTCAGTGTCATCATTCCATGGGCAGCAGTAGTTAAAAGGGAAAAGTCTGCTTTCGAGCTCTGCTTCTCAGTTTCAGGCAGAGCAGGAGAATCTCATCCATACAAGCTACTTCAGCTATGCAGTTGTCACAGATAGAAGTCTCTTGTGCTACCAAGAAGTGGTCATGCAAGGTTATTAAATGACATAGTGAAAACCAGTAAAAATAGGCCAATGAATTCAAAACTTTCTACATGTAAGGCATGAGTGGGGGTAGGTGCACTGAATAGCACAGGAAAACATCTTAGGAAGCAACTGCTCAAGAAATCCTCCTGCAGTCTTAATCTTGAGCACTCCAGGTTTGTTCCAGCAAAACCTTCACTGTCTTCTAGCTGTATTTTCTTACAGTAGCTGAGGCTTACTATCCATCAAACTCTAATCTATAGCTATAGCTGGGAGAGATATTCTCCTCTGGGAAGTAATTCACACACAGAAAAGTTCACATTTGGCTTCATTCATTGCTATTTATCTGTTTCAACTCATATAGAGCAAATCCCCAGCCACACATCAGGAACAAAACCAGCCACCATCATTCCCCACAGGAAAAGATGGAATAAGTCTCACATCCATCACACAAGACTAACTCCAAAGATGAACTACAAAGTCTGAAGCCTGAAAAAACTCTTCAAATTATCACAATACATTTTTGATGTACGGATAAATGCATATGTCAGGTAGCTACGGAGTGAGAAATGCTCCTCCTTCCGCACTGAGGGAGGAATAAATAGCAGTATTTCATTTGTAGCCTCGAGTACTTCTCATTTGAGCAACAGAGGTTTTCTATGAGGTTAGAGGCTGAACCCTCTCCTAATGTACATTGCAGTAAATTGAATTTAATGGAGATGTGCTTATTTGCACCAGATGAAGGGCTAGTCCTGAACAGAGATAGTGGCTGTGAGTTTCTGTGTCACTACACAGTTTTAAAATCTCAACTATTTTTGTATTAGTGTAAAGCCAACATAATAGGTGAGAGACTTTGTCTCTCTGCATTTTGTTTTTTTCTGCTATGCTTTATAGCTTTTAAGCTTCTGACAAAGATCTCTCTCACACGACAAAACTGCTGGTGCACACTGTATAGATCATGGTTAATGGGGAAATTTGCTCTTCTGTGTGACAAATCATGATAAAGTGAGATGCCCATTAAGATCAGTTTTGAGAAAAGTAATTTGCAAAAAAAAGCCAAGATTTGATATTAACTTAATCAAATGGAAAGGCAGGAGAGACATTTTTTAAAAAGAGAAAAAGCAAGAAAAGTATAAAGATCAGGCTGTCTATCTTACAAAATCTTCACAAGAAGCTCTCAGCCTCTGAGCGAGGCCTCTTGACAATATTGCTTAGCTCTTATCTGCTGGTTGCATGCCAGCTTCCCAGCATGGATGCCAGTAATTCACATACAGCAAGAACATAAAATCTCTCTGACATGCCAAGTGGTAGACAATGGGTGACAATGTGTCTGATGGGAATTAACACTCTACAAATATCCTTACATACTAGGCATTGTTGTAGAAAAATAAGAATCTACTGGAAGAGGATTATATGTGAGAGGATGGTATAATGTTCAGCACAGTTTCATCTCTTTCTTACTTGCCTCAGACTTTAGGATCAGAAGGGCTGCAAAGCACCACTGAGTTTGCTAAATACAGAGATCTGCAACTGCAGAAAAACTGCTTTGTGTAGTGCCATAACATATATAACCAGGAAAACTTTCTTCTTCTTGCCAATGTTAGGAAAGAAAAGAAATATCCTGCTTTTTTTGGCAGCTACTTCACAGCTGTTAAGAAATAACTCATCAAAATCAGGCAGCTACCTATTATGGAAGAAGTTATCTTTGCCATATTAGCAGGAGGAAGTAACCACAGCAGAAGATTAATGAGATAAACTGAATAGAGGATATCTGGGAACATATGTAGAACACCATTTGTCAACAGCAGAAAAATCCCTAAAGCCAGTCCTAGGGGTACTCTTCATGTCTTGATAATAAAAGAGAGAGAAGTAAATTAAAGCTAATGGGAAAATACCTACCAGAAGTAAGTTCCAGGAAAGAAAGTTTCTCTTTTATCAAATGACTTTTAGATGTGCGTACTAGAAATGAAGATTTGCATATCCTAAAGCTCAAGGCAATTCCTTGCTAAATTGTCACTGCAGATCAAGAGTAACATTCAGGTGCTCATTGATGCATTAAAGACACACGCTCTCCCTGTACACATGACCTTGTTCACACCATGGCTTAATATCATTTCTCAGGCCTATCCAATACACACACCTTAGCAGCCCAAGGGAAGATGCTAGTGGTCTAACTATCAACTGCACAAACAGCATCTCAGCTTCCCAAAACCATAAAACACGAGCACAGATACCAGCTATACCTCCTCAGCCCTTTGGTTTTCTGCAACAGCCATACTAGTACCATTGTGCCTCTTAAATAATTCCATGGTCTTGCCTTAGTCAATATTAGCCAAATAAAAGGAGTATTCCTATGTTTTACAACTAAAATAACAGTCAAAAACCTAGTTATTTTAAAATCAAAATCATCTTGTCTTTCACACTACAACAGAAATCAAATATCCTTCAACTACACTATACATTATCAAATTAATAACAAGTGCTCCAAACAGCACAAGATTTCCTGAGGAACTGCACAGAAGTACCACCAATGGCTTTAGAAGGAGCAATCTGTGGAGTGAACATGTAAGCCAAGGCCTTGGTTTCACTAGAATAAACTTTAAATGTGTGATTTTGGACTGCCCTTCCTGCTGTGCTCTGCTCCCCTGGGCTCCACCTCATTTCCAGGCATTCTGCACAGCCCTTCCTGTTTATTCTGATGAGTTGTGAAGGGTCTGGATGAGTTATTTTGGGATAACATCCCAGCATTTAGGGATATTGATGTGAAACAACTCCCTTCATGCACTGGATCCTTTGTTCTTTTTTCCAAATTCTCTGTTCAGGCTAATATTAGCAGAATGACCATGCACTCTGCTTTCAGTGAAACACTTCCTTTTCCACTTCAATACATTCTTCTTTGGTGTGTTGGACAACACTGTACCCAGCCATGCTGTGGGAGACCTATCTGCAATCCTGGGTCACGATGGAGGCAGCCTGCAGTGACAGATGATGGCAGATGATGCCCTTCAGCAGTGCCCCTCGGGACAGCCCCAAAACCTCTTTCCTACCCTGCAGCTGGAGCCCCACAAGCAGCCAGCCATGTTTAGTACAAGCAGAGGCACTGCAGCTCTGCAGCAAAGCACCAGCCTGGGGCTAGAGAACGAGGGGACAGGAGGCAACTGTACCAGAAAAATGCCATGGACTGCACAAGTCACCTTTCTTTTTGGAAACATCTTCCTAGACACCCTAAATGTTTGTGTGAGTGTGTGTGTGTCACACAAACCAACTGGGAAGTACCTTTGCTTGCCCATGGTTATTGCTGTATGAAGAGAGACTTTCTGTCCATCTTTCAGGAACAAACAAGACAGCACAATGCGTTCAGTTCTCGTGCTTTGTATCACGTGAGGAGAAAGACCGAGCGGCTCTGATACTGTTAATCCCACTTAGAGTGAGGTTAATAACACTGAGCATTAGCAGTAAACTCATTCCATGACACTGTGTTACAGGAAAAATAAAGTAGCATCTATTCTGAGAAATAGGAGTGTGTGTTATCAGAAGCAGTGATTAAAAACAACAACAACAACAGCAACAACAGGCCATCTCAGAACGAAATCGGTAAAAGTATTAGGATGTCTTAGTTTTGATCTCATGAAAAAAAAATCAGTTGTGATGATTTTTAAATATAGACAGTTTTACAGAATCATTTCTTACTGTGTTTTACTCTAAGGTATTTCTGAGTTGCATTCTATACCTTAATAATGTGCACTACAAAGAGTCAAGTAATTGCTTCGCTTTCCCTAGACTAATTCTCTTATTTCATGGAATCCCAGAATATCCCAAACTGGAAGGGACCCACAAGGACCACTGAGTCCAACTCCTGGCTCCACACAGCACCACCCAAAATTCAAACCCTATGTCTGAGAGCTTTGTTTGTAGAATTATAAATATTATCAATGTGAAAGGTCATTCTTGAGAAACACATTTTAGTGCACGGATTACCCAAACTGTTCTGTCTTAGGCGATTGAACAAACGATGGCATTAGAAAAACTTTTCTGGGATAGCAAGAAAATTACATCCAAAGGTACATACAAAACTAGAACAGAAGTAAAGATACAAAACATATTAATAAATTTATTTATCATGTGCTGCCAACATACACATGATAGTTTAAGTAAAGCATTTAGCAGCAGAATTGTTAATTGCAACATAGGTGAAGGACAGAGAAAGAGCTCAGTGTTTGGCAAGCGAGGTACATCATGAAAGGGACAGTTCTAATCAGAAATGACTCATTAAGGCGGAAGAACAAAGGTGGAGTTTACAACAGAATTTGTTGCATTTGTTTGCTCTCTGCCATCTGATTTTTCAGTGTTAGTTGTATTATTTTGCGATAAATAGTTTCTGTATATACGTACATACACACATGGAATTAAAACTATGACATTTTTTGTTGTTTAATAATTCTTGTATTCTAAAAGAAATCTAGGAGAAGCTACAGTGCTATTTAAGACAGATATTTTCTAATTCATATGGTTTCAAAAACATCGAATTAGTACGTGCAATATTCTAGTGCATTAACTCTTCCTCCCTCCACATATACACTACAATAAATACACTAAATTTCTCTTTCAGCAAATTTGCTTGCTGTAACTTCTAACATTATCAATTGCAATTACTGTCTGGTACTGAGTTATGGAAAGACTGAATGGTTTGATTAGAGTTGAATTGAATGATTTCAAGACAGGAAACTTATTCAAGAAATACAGCCACTCTTCAACTCGTCAGCTTTCTATAGAATGAACATTTTGAACATTCATTGTTTAAAATTGTCCATCAAGTTGCTGGATAGTAAAGAATGATTAACCCTTGAATCTCACTGCCAATTGTTTCAGCTGCAGATTGTCCATGGCCAGCTGCCCATGGCACCTACTTTCATCTGTGCTCCACAACCCAGGAAACTTTCAGACCTGCTAGAACAGCCTCACACACTCCTTTGATGGGAGTAGTCTCCCATGAGAGCAATCATCTCAATTCTCTCAAACCACCTTGTAAACAAAGACTTGCTGCCTGAAATTTTGGGGAATGGTCTGGGTACAGCAAAAAAAAAGATGGTTGCTTTGCTCCAGTGAGGATCCGACAGTGCTGAATTAGTAGCAGCCCCTGAGGCTGCTCTGCCTCCATGGTTCAGGTGGGCTCTTCTGCTGGACTCTGGCAAGGCTTCTTCTGCTTGACCTCGCTGAAGGAACCTCTGTATCCCCACTGAGTCTACAAAGATGGAAATTAATTCAGAGATGAAGTCTATTTTTATTGAAGCACATAGCAAGCCAGAGGAGGCCTTCCCAACAGACCAGTAAAGAAAGTGGCAGCTGCACATGTAGTGCTGCACTGTATCCCAGAGCACCCTCAGCAGAGTTCTACCAGCAGCTGTTACCCTGAGCTATTAAAATATTAATGTTGATCAGGGGCTTTTGTTGAAATGCATCTCCCTTCAGTCGGAAGGAAATGTCGTCTCATACTCCACTGCTGCTATGTGCAGCTTGCAGTGCTGCTTGCCAAGTGTCTCTCAGAAAGGCCAATGATGTTTACAGTGCTTCATACATATTTACACACAACGTTTTCATGATATTAATATCTAGAATTCAAAACACCCCACTGGATGGTCTTCTTTGAGCAGATAAGAAAAATATCTACTAAGGAAAATGCTTGGAAAAGCGCTACAGGGCTTCATGAACAGTTAATTTCTCCACACCATTAAAAACTGCAGTTGTATTTCATATAACTATAATTATATGACTGCAATTTATAACATATATAACAGAATTTCAAAATAAATCACAGCAGGTCTCTTGTGATGGAGCCTGACCACTGCTGCAGAGCTCTGTGTAAGGAGCATTGATTCATACCAGTTTTGACCTATGTGAACTGACAAGTTAGAGACATACTGCGTGCACAGCCACTGCGTGCACAGCCACTGTGTGCGTGCATGCTCTTACTGGGAAGGCCGTGGGAGCTGCTGCTCGCTTCTCCCTCCTGCCCAGATCTCCTAACTGTTAGCACTGGCCAGTGCAACAAGTGCTCACTGAATTAAAGTGTGCAGCAATGTTGACATCGCCTCCTTGTCCAGTCCCAGTTCCTTGCACATCTTTGTGCAAGGCAAAGCACGCAGGCTGCCATGGCAGCAACTCTGCCATTTTAGATGAGATGCTGCTGCACAATGCATGATATGCCACAGGGCAAGCCAGGTCCCCAGCTATGTATGCAGTAATGAAAACCATCACCCAAACTGCCTCTTTCAGCAGTGAAACCACCAATGTTGTATATGAAAGATGCCATTAGAGTTAATGCACTTGAAAGAAAAATGAAGGGAAATTGCACTTCAACAGAAAAATGAAGAGACCAGAGGCAGGAATCTGCAATGGTCAGATGGAGCTGAAACTCCCTGACCCATTCCGAACATTAAAGTGCTTCACTCTCCTTGATGGCCTGTATTAGAAAAAATACTGAAGCATCACACAGCTCCTAACATGACCTACTTTGTTAGACAGTCCCCATGCGAGAGATCAACAGATCCGATTGCGTGCCCACCTCCTATTTAGTTTGAGGGATGATTGAAGAGCAAGACAAAGACATTTTCCTGAAAGGTAAGGGTTAAAGTAAAATGTCATTGGTTGGGGACACATAGAAGCATACCACAAAAATACAGTACTCATTTTTCTTTAAGAGTAGACAAAAGCTGTTACTGTTCCTTTTCTCTGGCTTTTGCAACTCCTTTCCTGTTCCAGCCTATTTTGGTTGCTTTGATTGTTCTGGAGGACTTGACCCAGTACACCAGACAGTAAACATCTGCACTCCAGTTCTGTCCTCCTAAAAACATGTATATTGTCCTCATCTTTAATTTTGTTTCTGCTTCCTGAGAAACTTTTGGCCCATGAATGGAAAGCAGAACTCTACTAAAACACAGAAATTCAAGTTCAAAGTGGAAGCCCGTGATTCAAAGCAAGGTGCACCGTCTCACAGGCACTCACTTACCAGCCCTATATTTTTCAACGGCATGCACATGCTTTTTCACAGACTGCCCAGAAAGCACACTTACCTAAGACCTGTGGATATCCAGAGGTCTCAGCATGCCTACTTCTTTCCATGGATGCAGAAATCAATGTACGTAGATCACTCTGCAAGTAATGTCTCCTATTTATTTCCATGGAAACTAAAACAGATACAAAGATCACAACACCATTTGATAGAGAAAATTCTCAGCTACAAAACACTATTTTTCAACATAGGCATCACTGTTAGCTGCGCATTTTTACCAGTCGTGAACAAGAGCCTGCATGCCACACGTAATCTGCACCAGCGGAGGTGCCCCACTGTCACTGTCACCACTGCTGGAACGCACCATCACCACCTCACTGTGCTCACAGCCACTGTTTGGTCTCCAGAAACGTTCAGCAAGTGTCAACGAATGTCAATGGGTGCCATTTTTTCCCTGTGGAGGAATTCAATGCCACACCTTTGCTTCATCCACGCTCCCATGTCAGACGCTATTTGGTCAGACTGTCCTTCTGCTGCCATCTGTCACATGGCAACAAAAGGTGATGAAATATTGGTGGGAAGGTTCAAACTCTGCAGCCATACCATCGACATCTATCTTCCTCTGACATCATGGGCCAACAGAATGAAATAGGAGGCATTACTTTCAGAGCAGCCCTCCTAATACTGCTCTGTGCAAACAAGGTGTTGCTCAACCTTATGCTGCAAACCAACCAACTGATGCAAGACGAGCTGGATGAATTCCAAGTTGCTGAGGATATTACTGCCTTCCCAAGGGTGCAGTGACAGTGTTGTCAACTCCTCGGGAAAGAAGGAATACATATCACTCACAAACAACATTTGAGATGCTTCAGGGACAACATCAGCATACAGCAAATTAACCACAGAGGAACAACTGTCTTTTAAATCAGATGTGCATCTGAGGCCTCAAGAGATGGGACAGAGAGAAGTAGAAAGTGTGAGCGCATGAGACAGGAGCCAGAGGGATGGAGAACTAATAGGGATATGCTCTAAATCACATGGTAACAGGAAAGGATTCATGTCCTTTCTGCAGATACACACTCAGAAATGTGTCCAAAAGAGAGGTGGGAAGGTCTGGCCGCAGCTGAACAGGCTCCTAAGGACACTTACATAGCATTCCGTGGCATCCTAAACTGTTTTGCTAAGTGCATATTTTATTTGAGGTAAATACATCCAACTGTTTAATCTAAATATTTCAAAAGTATTTTCTCCCTGTTCACAGGTAAAAGATGAAGAAAACACACCGTTAAATACAATTTTAATAATTTTCTGAGATCTCAACATCCCGCTGTATGAAAATATTGTGACTGAATGCAGATTGCTTCCAAACAGCATGCTGGTAGGGGTAAAGATCATATTTGTAGAATCACTTATTTGGAAGAAGCTTCCTGAGATCACCTAGTTCCGACAGCACAGCTATAGCAGGTGCCCCAGGACCGTGTCCATAAGGTTTTGAGTACCAAGGGCAGAGACTCCAGAAGCACTCTGGGCAACCTGTTCCAGTGTTTGACCACACTCACAGTAAAAAAGATAAAAAATAAAGTTTTTTTTAAAAAGTGTTTTCTTACATTCAGATGGGATTTCAAGTACTATAATTTGTGTCCGTTGCCTCTTGTTCTGCCACTGGGCGCTACAGAGAAGAGCCTGGCTCTCCTACCTTCAGTCCCTCCCGTCTGGTATTTATGCACGCTGATAACATCTTCCCAGGCCATCCCTGCCCCATGCTGAACAGCTCTGGCTTTATCAGCATTTACGCGTATGAGAGATGCTCCATTCTATCAATCATTTCAGTGCACCTCTCCTGGACTCATTCCAGTAAGTCCATCCTTGCTTGTGCTGGGGAGCCCAGAACTGGACACAGCTCTCCACCACTCCTTGCCAGGATTGGGAAGACAGGAAGGATTTCTTCACTTGGCCTAAGAATTTAAACTCCTATACATGCACTGGATCACAAGAAAAGAGCTGAAAAAAAGCAAAAGAACAAATGGACAAATACGTTATTGTAAGAGAGGAAATGGGGTTTGAAGAGATTTTAGTTACCATTTGAGAAACAATGTCAAGCTACAAAGGAGGCTCATAAAGTAATGCCTCCTGTTTTATTCGATTGGCCCATGAGATCAGAGGCAAATGATGGTGGTATGGCAGCAGAGGCTGAACCTTCCCACCAATATCTCATTCCATGTTGTTGTCGTGTGACAGATGGCAGCAGAAGGGCACTCTGACAAAATGGTGTCTGACGTGGAAGTGTGGATGAAGCAAAGGTTTGGCTGGCATTGAACTTCTCCATGAGGAAAAAATGGCACCCTTTGACATTCATTGATGCTTGCTGAATGCTTCTGGAGACCAAACAGTGGCTGTGAGCACACTGGTGGTGGTGGTGCATTTCAGCAGTGGTGACAGTGGGGCACCTCCACTGGTGCAGATTGTTACGAGTGCAACATGCAGGCTCTTGTCCATGGCTAGTGAAAATGCACAGCTAACAGTGGTGCCTATGTTGAAAAAGTGTATTTCGTAGCCGATAATTCTCTCTATCAAATGACGTTATTGTGATCTTTGAATCTGCTTTAGTTTCATTAGAAATAAATAGGAGGCATTACTTTCAGAGCGATCTACATATTATGAGTATTATTATTTTATTGACCATAATAATATGGAAAAAGTATTATTTTACTATACAGTTTTATTATCATTCAGCCGAAGGGAAGCTGAGGCACCGAGACATGAAGAACTAAACCCTTCGAGCTCCTCAGGCCCATTGCCGCGCACTGAACACGGTCTCTTACAGCTGTGTTTCAGAGCCTCACAAGAGGCCCAGGGAGAGCACACCCACAAACACACACACACACATACACGAGGGACAGGAACCCTTCACACAGGCTGTCTGAAACTAGAGGGCCACACATGAACACGTTTGCTGCAGCCCAGCAAGGTTTCCTTTCCTCAGCAGCAGCTGAGCAGCCTCTCCTGGTAGAACGAATTACTGCTTTTCAGAAGAAAGGTTCAGGGTTTCCTTCCTGCTGCAGCCACTGCAACAAAGCTTTTTCTCTCTGTCACTTATCAGTTTAAATTCAAGCTGGCAGTGAATTAGGTTTATAAATACAGTCAAACATTAAGTTGAATGACAATTAAAATCTAATAGTATCTTTTCATAAAATCATGCATCTGAGAAGATGAATCACACTGTTTCCTTAAGCATATGTTATACTCCACACATCTCTGTGAATCTCTATTTTTATAGAATTTGAAAGCTCTTTCCAAGCAAGCACTTAAGCTCATTCTCCCTTCTTTTTTATGCAATAAACACTAAAGTATGTGCATTACTAACCTCAATTCACCTTTGTTTAATTGTTCTGCTGAATTCAGTTGTCATGCAAGATTACTCACTGTCAAGCCTTGCAGACACCTAAAAGCTTGATTTTTTAACCCTGTAGAAATAATTACAGTATACAGAACGTACTTTCTAAGTACCATCTGGTGTTGGTAAAGCAGATTAAGGCCAGCTCTGTACATATTTTAATGTTACTGAGTCTTTGCTTGTCTGCAAACTATGCTTTCAGTTACTGGTAAAATCTGCCATTCAGACCACCTCAATGAGCTTTACAAGTGGCATAGAAACTGCACAGCATCATCTCAGCAACACAGCACGGTTTTATTTATCCCAGCACACATGGAGATGCGGAATAGAACTCATTTCCAGATGCTGAGCAACAAGTCATATTGTGATATGGTAGATAACATTTGTAAGTGCTCACAAACAGTCTGCTTATGGGAATTCTCTTAAATTCCTCCCAGAGAGTGTAAGAA
This sequence comes from Penelope pileata, assembly GCA_013396635.1. Lineage (NCBI taxonomy): Eukaryota > Metazoa > Chordata > Aves > Galliformes > Cracidae > Penelope > Penelope pileata. The sequence continues at coordinate 687,152 of WBMW01001908.1, read as the reverse complement.
GAGACAAATATAACTGATTTTGCTGATGCCAGAATTTCCCAAATGTTTCTTTCAGGGACTCAGCTGGTTTGTCCTGCCCAGCCCAACCTGTCCTCCCCTCCTGTTTGTTTTTACTCCTCTAGCTGAGTCAGGACAGTTAGACCTGCGGATGTGTGGTGAACCAAATTAGGAAACTGATTCAGTTTTAAATCCAGCAAACTATTAATTCTCCAGCTCCTGTTCCCATTGAGTAGGCATGCACAAAGCCAGCTATCCCAGCACAGGCTGGGAGGCAGAGCAGGATGCAGAGAGAGCGGCTGCTGGGAAGAGAGGGTAAAGCTTAAGTCACTCTGTGACCAAGATGTAAATGCAAACTAAAGGAGAAAAAAAAAGTCATAGGAAATACATAGACACAGGGAGTTCTTCACCTCACGTAATCCACGAGTCCTGGCTGTTTAGCAGATTATAAAAAGATCAGTATTTCTTCAATAGCCAATTAAATAGGGCTTACAACATTTTCTAGACTAAGAACTGAATAAAAAAGAAAGTCCAGAAAAAGCACAAAACTGATGTATTGCTGTCATTTAGGGTAGGAATTGCTGTGCAGGACTCCTCCAGCAGCGAGGCCATCCCAGGCAGTCAGCGAAGCACAAGGGTCCTCCAGCCTGACTGAAAGCTGGTAAACAAGAGTAACATTTCCTCAGCCCATTATCACAATCTTCCCCAAGTGTTTTCTTCAGGGAACTGAATTTACGAAGGGAAACCAACCATGTTCTGAGGTGTCCAAATGGCACACATGCTTTCTAGCAGCATCTCACCATTTGGATGGTAGTCGTGCAACTAGAACAGACCAGGCTGATACATTCCATGAATGGACAGAAGGTCTCCTAAAGCCAACGTGACACTGCATTGTCACAATTCAAGTTATTTGGCTAAATATTTTTTATTATTTTCAAATATTCTTGATGCAGTTTACAGACTCTCTTTATCATAAACAATGTGTATAAGTATTTTTAACATTGCCACACAAAGTGATTGTCAGTATTCCTTGAGAGCTCATATAGACGTATATACCCTTTCTAAATGACTCTTTGTTTTCCCTCTTGAAAGAGGACCTAATGTATTGTCAATGGTTAATGTAGTGCTTGTCATACTAAAATGCATCACTTCATCTGTGGGTGACATGGAAAACAGCACAGCACTACTTAATGTGCTGTGACATTCCATGGCCTCTGTGAATGACTGCAGACAATACTGTGACACATTATTCTCTTCCATGGCAGCCACTTTTTCATTGGCAGTACTTCCTGCCAGTCTGTTCGTTCTGAAGGCTCAACTCCATCATTTCATTATGAAGAGCTGAAAAATTCCTTTGAAATGAGAAAACCTGGGGAAATTGTCAACGTTCATAAAATATTTTCCTTAATCACTGCAGAAAGTGCAACATCTTTCAGTCTTTCACATACATCTTAACTTTCTGCGACTGTCGATGTCACAGTTCGAATTCACATAAGGATGTAAACTTGCCCTGCAAAAGGTCCACATGGCAGTTCCAAGACTGCACTTAGCATCAGCTGTGGGTCTTGGCAGTGATTGTCCTGCACCTTCTGTGTCCTGGGCCAGTAGAGCTTTTGCACTGCCCTCTACACAGGGAATTTCTATCTCACAACTGATACCTGAGATGAAGTTTTATCTATAGAAGACAATAGAGTTGCTGTTTTTTACGTAAATGAGTTATTCTGAAAACACATTTCAATTATTTTTGCATTATAGTGGTAGCTGACATTTCTAAAAACACTGCAAAGAAATTCAGCATTCTGAAATGTCTCATGGATGTAATTTCTTGCTGCTTGAAACCTAACACTTGATCTTAAACACAAAAGTGATCTGAAGAATAGAACAGCTTTCAGCAAAACAAACGCAGATTCAGTCATGCAGAAGTTCCCCTGGTGACTAGCTGTAGTCTGTCAAATACTCCCAGTGCATTGCCTTACTCTAAGCAGGTTCTTCAATTTTCCAACAGTAAAGAATCTGAAGGAGTCTTCTCTTCTAGTTCTCCTCAAACTCTTACTTTACTCTTGTTATAAATAGGGAAACAGTTTTTTTTTTCATTCCTGCTGCAGACTCCTAGAGCTTTCTTCTGCAGCTGAGAACACCGACAGTGCAGGCAGGAGGGCACACAGGGGCCAGCAGCCCTGCCACCTCCCTGCTCACATTTTACAGACACGCCTCTTGCAGTTCTAAAGGCACAATGACTGCACCTGAGGCCAAACATCAGCACACGCCACCCAGCAGAGCTGTCACCAGGCTGCCGTAGCTCCAGAACCACCGTCACACAGCGACAGAACTGCGTTCCTCTGGCATCCCTCTGCCTGGCACCACAGGAAGGAAGGATGCTTACACCCCCAGCCTCCCTCCTCAGCTCAGGAGGCTTTGGTTGAGCAGATGAACTGGGTTTACTGTCCGTTCCCTACATTAACTTCGCTGCAGAAATGAGTTTTGTGCAAGCAACAGGTATGAAGAACTTACACTCGGCAACACTAACAGGGTTCTTTGGATATCTGCTCCTAAGTTTTGTAGGAAAACAAATAAAGAAACCATTTTTCCGTGTCTTCAAAAGTCTTCGGAAGAATCTGCTTTTCCTTTCTTCCATTTGCATAGCAAGTTTAAATTCAAGCAAATGCCCTTTCAATAGCTAAATTGATCAAATAATTCAGACACAAGAGCACTTATCAGCAAAGCTCAGGGGTGCCAGAAATAAAAATACTGCTCATCTTTATTCATCATCCTTACTGGCCTCTTCTGCATCTCAGTTTAAACCTGTTCTTAGGGCTTCACACTTAATAGGAAGCAGCATCAGAAAAAAATCAGACCGAGGACAACAAAGAAAGACGGTTATGATGAAAATCGCATTTGAAAACCTTCTCTCTCAGTGTCAGTGTGGATCTCTGCATTAAATGATATGAGAGGCTTAAGGCAACATTGTAGAGGGATTAATGGTTAATGTAGTGGGACGCGCTCCTTCGTAATTGCCTCCTGTTATTTCTGCACTGTCCCTGGGATATTTCAAAGAGACAGCACCCAGTTTACAACCCCATGTCAACAAATCTTCTCAAACTTGGAGGTCATTGTTTTTGAATGAACTGTCAAACTACATTGTGTTAATAAAGAATTTACCTAGAGGCTCATCACCTCATGAAGATGATCGTCATCATCAAGAAAAAGGGGGCTATATGGTACAAAATTGCTGCTCTTAGAAAACAGTGCCCTGAACGTTTTTGTTTGGATTGGATGAAAGCTATGAAGAGGGGTCGCTTCAATGAACTTGGTATAATCACTCTTCCCTCACTTAATCTGCTGAATTTGGCCCGCTGACTGTTCTGGGGAAAGAAAGCACTCAGAGGCAGAAGTGACATGGAAAAGAACAAAAATAGTGTATGTCATTACAGGAAAGTACTAAATAGCTCTAAAAGGCCAAGAGAAAATGGAACTCAAGAGCATCACTGAAGGTCCCATGCTTAAAATAAATACCTCTAGTGCTCTTGAAGATACTTCAGGCACTGAGTACACGGAGATATCCCATAAAAACCGTGCAGCATTTTATCTTATTGAGTAATTCCAGGAAACATTTCAGATCTGTTAAACATTACTGAAGAAATAAATGGTACCAGGAACTGTATTTCCTAATAACTTGGACCCGTATAAAGAACCTGTTTATACAACTGAGCACTACTTTTTCCATCCTCCTGTACTGCTATTTTGCTATTTTATTAGTCTTCTGTCTACAGCACCAAGTGTTTGTACAAATATCTGTCACATACACATATACACTCTCATCTGTCATTGCCAGGTCCACGTGCTATTTGGCTTTCTATCAGCAGCAATGGATTCAGACCTACAAAATACTGGTCATATCAAAAGATAAACTTAGCAATACCCATGCCATCATCTTATGAACACTGATGGCACACCCTGCTGTCTTCAGTTTCTCCTTCTATTGTTCAGTATCCTCTTCAGGACCCTTGAAAGTCTCTTTACCTGCCATTTGCATGCAAAATGCAATAGTTAGAATAAATAGCATAGTACTGCCAAATTCCGCAAGCTCACAATTCCTTTCACTTACAAGCAGCCATAAACCTCTCTCAGACTGTGTTGTAGGACCAGTAGGAAGCATTTTCAACCTGAGTAGACAGAAAAGGAAAGAAGTACTGAGAGACTAATAGAGTTGATGGAATCACCAGCAAATTTTCAGTATCAAAGAACCATCAAGAGTTGAAGTTAAAGTTCTCTTACTGAGACAGCTGAGACCTGCTGTGCATTTATGCATATTTTACCTTTGTGCTCATGAGCTACACTGGACCAAGTCCTCATTCCACTGAGCGCTGCGATGAGGAACACAAGGAACTCCACGTCCCCAAGACTGAAGTCACTTTTTTCCTTCATGAAGGCTTCTGCTATTGGCCTGGAAGAGACAAATTTGACACTCAAGCTCCTAGAAAAGAATGAAATAAACAGTGAGGCAAATAGATATGTAAACGAGTCAGGGAACAGAATTACACTACATATAACTATCTCAGAAATCCTTATTACAAGTAACTAAGTAGCTTTAGCTGTTTCCTCATTCATTGGACAGGAGATACTTCATTGTTGACTCTCAGTAAATTGTGTTCATCTAACCACTCTGCTTCAGAACAAAATATCTCTGAAATGTGAGTTTATCTGCCACAAAAAGACAGCTTTGTGTGTTTTTATAATCTATCATAATACCACATAGTTTAAAACACTATTTGCTAGAAACAAGAATTGACTGGAAAAAATAATAAAAATCACCTAATAGCACATCTAAAAGTTAGAAAAAAAAAAAAAAAACACTATGAGGAAAGGAAATAAATAAATAAACACTTCAGCCTGGCTCATCCTTGTCTAGCAATGCAGCTCAAGGACTCCAGCTTAAGTTGCTCTTGGTTGATGGCGCACTGTTGGCTTCCCATAAACTCTCACCAAGCTGAAGCGACACAGGCTGTGGAGTCTTAGCCTCTGCTTTTGGGACTAATCTGGAGGTATCAGGAGACCACCTGGGTACCATGAAGAGGAATAGATCTTCTTAGACATTCTCCTTGAGTTGCATTGCCAGCTTGTGCCATTCCGTGTGACCTCCCCAGAGCTCATCCAAGTAAAATGAAGCCTCATATTCTGATGAGGTGGATACAAGCTGCGCAGATAAAAACTTAAACCACAGCAGGCTTAAATCCAGACAACCACAAACAGGAGTAGATTATATATAATTGTTTGCTCACGAGTGACAGATGAAACCCCAAGTTCAGACTGGAACTCAGAACTTTTTGTAAATTCATCCCTTTTGATCTATGAAAGAAAACACTGGGTACAAGTAAGTAAGTAAGTAAATAAATAAATAAATATTCCTCTAACTTTTCATGCCTTCTTGAGATGAGTAATGACTCATTTTGAGTTGTTCAGACAAACATTTGTTAAAATAGCCTTGATCACTTTTATGGGCAACATCTAGAGAAGCAAAGATTCTTGTGCACCCGCTTGCAAACAACAAAATCCCTCTCTCCTCTCCATCTGGTTACACAGAACTTTTGTAATTTAAGAGCTTGTATATCAAAACAATAAAAGTGAGATTTACATGAGGTCTTGCTTGAAGAGGGGATAAGGGTCTGCATTGGGTATGAGTCAGTTTCCTCCTTAAATGTAAGCTTACTCTTTGACCAAACAGTCATCCAGGCTTCTTGTGCTTTTATTGTTTTGAAGTCATAAAAACATTACAAAATACACTGAGGACACTGCACTGCCACCAATATTTAACACCACTGCACTCAGCCTTTCTGGGGTCTTTTCAGATGTTTTTAAGTGGGCATCATGCCCAAATCCTGAAGAAAATAACTGTTTTGCATTCTACGTATTGTTTGGAAGCTTCAAATTCTCCTCTGAATGCAGGGATAAGAAAAACACACTGAGTAACAAAACGTGACAAAGGTCCTATGGGAGAAACAGAATGGGATGATAATTTTGTTGATATGAAACAGAGGTGGAATAAAACTGTATTAGCAAAGACAGTTTCATTTCCGTTTTTCTTTATTCCTTGCATTCTCTGTGCAACTTTGCAGCTTTGTGTGTTTTCTGGTTTGTTCTTTTTTCTGCTTATCTTGTTTCTGTTTCCTTTTCTGCTTTTTACTATTTGCTTTGCTTTTTAAGTATAGAACTTTGTTTCATTTTTGAGATACAGCCCAAAACAGGTATGTAAAAAAGGCATGTTAAAAAACTTTTACAGTTAACTTCTGATAGTTGGAGAAAATGTTCGCTGTATTATTTATATCCATAGGTAGAGAAAACCAACTCAAGGAACAAATTAATACATTTATTTATATATTGTTACAAATTTCTTTTTTCTTTTTTTCCATTAAACATATTTAACAGGACAACCAAATTGCATTCAGGCCTTTCAGCATTTTAGTAAGCTAAAATATACACATTTAGTGCCATATAATTTATGGTCTAAAAATAATTATCACACATATTGAGAAGACACGAACTTTAAGCAAAATAACTCAAGCTGAATGTGTCAACTTCCTTCAACAGTGGTTTCTAGCTCATGAGATTATATCCTTTATTCTTGGCAAACTATATACAAACAAAAACACAAAACTACTATAAATGCAAAAATGTAAAAAATGTACACAAACATATACACAAACTGCTGTTTCTTTGAGCTACCTCACTATTAAGAAATTCAGTATAAACACGATTTGTATTTATGTACTTACTATGTAGTGTTTATTTTTAATTGTAAACAAGATTCAGCATGTACAGCAACTTAAAACAGTTGTCAGAAGCTTAAATCACGAGGTCCAGAGACTGAGAGAACTATGCACAGTATGGACCCAAACTGACTTCAATATCCACACCTTTTCTGAGAATGTTTGTATTGCTGTGAGATTTAGGGTACTTGAAAGTATCGAACTATTCTAAACAAATTCTTGGATTTCACTGCTTTACAGATGCTTATGTTCCAATACCTAAAATTAGTATCACATTTGCAAGAATATGGATCGTGTTCAGTAGAAGTCCCTCGATCATAACCACATTATCATTATCCACTTATTATCCACTTAATGAGAAAATAAAAACAGGTGCATCCACTAAGCACATATGACTTCGCTGGTGACTGACCTAATGCTGATCTCTACACAAGTGAGCAGGGCACACTGCATTGCTAAGAAGCAGCGGTATTTAGAAACTGTCAGTTGATTCGTGAAAGGAAATGGAAGCTGCCTTTGCATGGAAGTGATGATTTGTTGTTCTCAGTCACGGTTAAGATTGTTATGGAGCAGGGTTGTTTGTTTCAAAGCATAGCTGTCTTTCAGGTAGTTCCTGGTCACCCATGAAGCAGCACGATGTGTAAGAAAATCCCAACTGATGGTTCTGAGCCTGCCTATCTGGAGAGTATCAGGCTAAGTAATAGTAGCTGCAGTGTTAGACAGTTCAATGTTCACAGAATTTGTGTTACAGAACAGGGTCTGTGTCTGTTTACACCCACTGTAAATACAAGAATTGCTGGTTAGTATCTATAAACAGTTGATTTCAGTGGAAAATTCAAGTTCATTTTTTGTAGATCTCATGCTAACAGAACTACAGCAATGCATGTACCCTATAGGCTTCGATTTCCAGGAAATACGTTCAAACTGTACTTTGTGTATTAAATGCCTCAAAAGCCGCACAGTATTGAGCAGAATCTTCGCTGAATCCCTTTTCATAGACAAAATATACCTTTTGATTTAAAACATAAGCCTCTCCAATACACGACATAGTTTGAGGAGAGCTGGGGCTTTTGTTTTTGAAATTTCCAGCTCTACAAGATGTTATTGTTGTTGTGATGTTGACGTGATGTTATTGAAGAACAATGCAGAATATACAATCAAAAATTAAGAAACTGCTTGTAAAAATAAAAAAAATAACTCAGTTTCACTGAACAGGCTCGATAAAGTGCAAGAAGTAAATGCAAGGGTTTAAATAGCGAAAAGTGAAGTTTAATAATTTGTACAATCTGCATTGCCAGCAGTGACAGATGCTCTATAAAATGTTTTACCTTGAGAGGATGTCCTCATATAAAAATATGTTCTAACTGCATTGCCATACAATCAGATGATGACAGAATGGAAAATGAAATCAACACTGAAACGCCAACGCTTCTTTTTAGCAATGTCAAAAAGGACGAAAACATGCAGGTTTATACCATTACAGTATACTCCAACCAACTGGATGAACTAGACCAGAGGAAATGATGTAATACAGTAACTGTAAATGAAAATGATTCATTGCTACTTACTTGCAGTGATTCATTACCATTTCTTGAGAAGGCATTTAGGAGGTGCAGAATTGCAAACGTGAAACTCCTTTAGTAATTAACTACTGCAGAGCAGTACGAACTACAGCAAGTAATTTTGTATCAGAAAGTATTTCATGTCACTAAACATGCAGGTATTTGTCCTCTCAAATGCATCTCCTTCTCTTTACAGAGAAGGATGTTGTTTAAACAAAATAATCAGGTCTTCAAAGTGTACCACAACTAAGAAGATTCCAGAAAGCCAACTTTGTAATACCACCTGCCACCTAAATAAGAACTTGTTTGCAAATGGATTTTTTATTGAAAATAATAAAAGCAGACTGCAATAGCCTTTCCAGCAGAGGGGATCTTTTTTCACAAATTGTTTACCCTCCAGCCAGATTCTTTGGTGTCCAGAAACAGCTAGTTACTGCTTATTCGTCTTGATATTACACTATTTTCCATCTTCCATCAGGTGCTACTATTTGTCTTCTAATACCCAAAATTTCTGCTAATGGTAGGTTATTAAAAAGGAGAGGAAGACTACTTCCTGATCATCCTTAGATATTCAAGTCAGACCAAAAGCATCTGGCGTCCCCCTTCAACTACATTCGTCCATAGCATACTTGTAGGACAAGCACAGGACTAGCAAATCTAAGGATCCCATTGGTCACCCAAACTATTAAGTTGCTGAAATCCAAAATAAATAGTTTTCTATTCAAAATAGTCTTTCTTTTTTACCCTCTAGTTTTGGCTAGTACAAGGAATGAAGGTTTATTCCTGCATAGCCTTTTGATTTCCCAGAAATGGTGCAGTATCAGTTGCTTAATAAAGCTCTGCAGAGACCCTGTTCCCCTATTAAACTGTAAATAACATCAGTACCAACTTCGATTTTTGAATGTTTTTGCTTTTTACATCCTCACCTATCCTACGTTCAAATTAAATGACTCCAAATGTTCACTGTCAAATAACTGATGATGCACAATTTAAATTAAAAATATCTTGTCAGAATAGCAACATTGCAACTCTAAATAAAAGCAGATTATTCAAGTCTGTATAGAATTTTAACCACGATATTATAAAATAATTTTTTTTTACTTTACTTAGGATTCCTCATTCTTACAAAGTACTTTTGGCTACAATAATACAGAACTGCTGTTTTTCTGAAGAAGTTATTTTTAGCATTGTAATTAGTGTAACAGAAGACAAGAGTGTTTTTACATATAACGAGCAGTTTAAACAAATTTAAGACACTTTTTTTTCTGTAGGACCATCATCAAATGATGCTTTTTTCAGTAACTTGTTTTAGCTTCTAAACCACATAAAGGATAATGCACATTACATTTTATTCACACTATAAAAAAGCACAATATACAGGCAATATCCTTTAAAGTGCAACACAACAGAACATTTCTGCAACATTCAGTTTCTTCAAAGACCCACAAAAGTAGGTATTTAATATTTAGGAACAAATTCTGTTCATAGGTGTATCAACACAGGTGTATCTAAATTCTGAATGGTTATCAAGCTTGCTCTTTTAAGTGCCACACTAAAAGCAGTGCTTATGACCACTAATGATATTATCATATCTGCCTCCGTATTACATAGCATTCATATCTCACATCCAAAATGAAAGCTTTTATCTTTTAGTCAGCGAAGAGCATCTGCAGAGCCCTTTGTTGAAGACAGTTTCTTTACTATGCTCAAAAAACATCTCTGAAGTACACTTAGCTTCGTCGTACAGGCTACTGCTTCACATGTTATATACATCTACCAAGAAAAACATGGTAAACGGAATAGAGCAAGCATGTCTCTGAGTTGGCAGCGCATGCTTTGCTACGTTTGGCACTATCTACCAGATGTATTGGTAACACACAGCATGAGCAAGTACCAATTTGTTTTCCGCTTCACAAGTATTTTTGGTTGGATGTTTTGCTAATAATAGGCAAAAAATCTTGTTTGTTCCTGAGATGAGCAAAACAAATTGAGCTTCATCTAAGGCTGCCAATGGGAAAATATGCATTTCTAGCTATACTACCTGGCTCCTGAGCCAGATTTATCAACTCAGTCTTCTCCAAGGCGCCACTTCTGAGACTCTTCTTGACGCACATCTGGTCTGATCTGGTTTCTCATTCCACCTAGAACATTTGAGGTTGCCTCTGTTGCAACAATGAAAGGTTTCACCACAGTTGGTGGAATTTGGCGGAGGACTCCTCCTACTGCTCCAGTCACTCCTCTGTTCTCATGCTCACGAGCAGCAGTTTCATAGATGGTTTGGGCTGTGTCCGTAATTCCCTTTGAAAAATTAACAGCAATTAGTTACAGTGAAAAAGACAAAGAAAACTCTCCTAACTTTAAGGACAACTTCAATTGGTCAGCATTTATTATTTTTATAATTTGTATTGTAACTTGAATACAACCATACTTAGACAAATATGATTTAATTCTTCTGATGAGACTTAAAATAATCCTATTATGAGCTTACAGATGAAAATAATTTAAGCAACCTCCGGTGGCACTTTCTGTGAATAAAGGAACCAGCTGTGGGCTACTTTTTGCTATTCAAAAATATCAGAATTTACTGAAAACTCGCCAACCAAGTCCTAATTTCCTAGACATGATATCAGGTGCAACTAAAAGTAAAATACAAAACATACAATTAATGTATCTTTTTAATACATCAGCACTCTGTTGGTATAGGATTACTGACAAAGACAGTCTTGTTCAAAACCTTGTCAGCTTATCAGCTTAAACTAACATCTGACATTTTATTTGCTTTGTCTTTACAGGTATTTCTTAGATTTAGTTAAGGGCAATTACAATTGCACTCACCTCTTTTACAACACTGTATGCTTTGGCAACGCCTTCCCGCAGGTCTACCGGCTGATGCGCCAAACGATGGCGAGGGAATCGTTTGATCTTTTTAGTTTCAATAAAAGTTGGCCCTGGTGATACCATGTCATATGCTGTTTCTGCAGCTGCCTGATGATCAAGAGTATAAATGAAAATAAATAAATAAAATAAATGAGAAATCTTATTGCAGCATCAGACCCCATATTTAAACTACTTATAGAGTGACGTAATTAAAATAAAATTATTTTTAATGCTACAAATAACAGTCATTTACATCAGATTAAAGTTTTGTACAACAAGAACTTCTAGAACAGCTGCAGCTCTAACTAAGATATTAAGTTTCACAATGAAACAATGAATACTGAAGGTCTGGTAGTTCCCTTCCTCCTTCCCCAATTGCCGCTTCTTCAAAAGCATCTTCTAACCTGTAGAAAATGCTCAAGATAAAACTAAAATAAAACGTTCGAACAATTATCTGCTTGCTTACACACAAGCAAATACATAATTCCACTAATGTACAATATTAGTTTTCGGCTAAGCGCGTGCACACTTAGGCATATACATGATCTTTGCAAATTAGGTGGCAAAAGTGTATTTTCATTAGGTTTTTGACACAAAGGAACATAAATTTGTTAACACTTTAAACCATGAACAGAGTTATTGCCTATTGCTTTTTTCCCCCTTCAATAAATGAGCACAGAAAACATGACATTTTGAAAAACTTTTCAACATCAATTACAGGAGAACACACGTATGCAAGATCTTTCTTACTATCAGAGACTTTTCTAGTGCAGATGAATAGTTTACTGTTAAGCTCTGCACTGTAATGCATAAAAAGCACTATATGAAACGTGTAACAGTCTGGGTGCTGGGCAACACTTTAACACAAGTTTCTAGATGTTGCATTTGACAAAACCATTCTTACGTCACAGACTGCCACAACCTTTGCCTAACCTCTGGTTTTCTATTTGTACAGTATTTATTTTTACATGTTCCCCCAAGCTTAAACATAGCATTAAGATATTAGCTTAATATAAAGCACATACTATATTTCACATTTCTCATATATAATACACATTCTTCATTTTATGCCTAACCACAGAAGCAATATGCTATACCTGTATTGTCTGAACCATTCTATTTGTTAGCTCCAGGGCTGCCATTGCAGTCGAAGTACCAAAAGATGCTGCTCCCCTTTGAAAGCCTCTTACGATACGACCATCCTTTCGGTACTGCTCAATTGGTAACCACACCAAGTCTTTCAGACCTTGAACTGAAATGAAGTCAGAACACCACCATTAGTAAGTTCTCTTCAGTAAGTTCCCAGCATGCCTTCAGGAAGTAGAAAGAAGGGTTACTACTGTCTTTTTTTTTTTTGGTCTCCCTTTAGGAAAATAATCCAACTGAAAACAAAATAATGGAAAGAAGGAAACAGTGCTTTTGTGTACCTGCACAGAAATTAAAATTAGCTTACCTAACTGCACTAGTGAATGCATAGGTCCTACTCCTCCCAGGATTCCTGGCAGCTGGTTTTTCTTTATATCATTAAGCCATTCACTGATGGCATATGAGAACAGTTTATCCACACCTAATAAACTGAAGTAAATAAAATCATTAATATATAAAAAACCCCAAAGAATTCCTGATAAAAGAAGTGCATTATTCATTGAAGTAAACAAAGATGTCATTTAAACAAAAAGGGAGCTTATTTCAAGTGTCATCTTTCGTTGCCTTTGTCCAACCCAAGAGTTCCATGTGCCTCATAAATGAAAGGCTCAAGATTGTATGTATAATCACATCCAGTTCAACAGGAAGCAAATATACAAATCAAATTAAAGAGTTAGGCACCAAGAATAGCATGCATATTAGTTTCCTGAAAATAGGTGTTCTTCTTGAACTCTATACATTTATAAATATTTCTCAATTATAGTTTGTCAAATTCAAAAAACAATTTACTGTAAGTTGTTAGGCCTATTTAAAATGAAATACTCACTATAAATATTGTTATAAATTATCTTGAATTTTAGAAATGTGTCTTATCAGAGAATTTGCTTTTTCCTTGCTGCATTCAGTTATTCACACGTCCAATTTGCAATTGATGTTAGCTACAATTCAATCAACTTACCCATGTCTGTAACAGAGTCTCTTCAGCTTTAATTCTGAGCAGTTTAACTGAGCAAGCCCAATAAGAATTCCAGCTAGCGTCCCCTGTAAGCAAAATGTTTTGTTACCATAAGAATTTACCCATCAGCACTATCTGTATGTGAGAGACAATTTCACCAGCTCAATTCTTACTGGGGATGTTTCTGTCTAAACTGGTTCTCCCACCACTACCCCGATGCTACTTGTTACAGTGCTATGAATTCCACGTTTGGTTGATTTGCAAGCTATACGAAAACTTGCAAAAAGCTGGTATCTGGCTTAATCAGCTACTCTAAGGAAAATATGAATAGGGCTTCTTCAGAAATACTAAGATACAACAAATGATGGAAACATAGCTTTGGCATTACTGTGTTCCAGGCATCATAAAGCTGCTATTTCATGTTACAATTTCTTTGACAGTAGTGCCGGTTCAGGAAGTTGCCACTTCTATTTGTCTGTGCCTTCTTACTGATTTGCCATGACAGAATACAAATCTGGCTCTGCAAACAGGATTTTTTGAGGTCTGCTCTGTAAACCCAATATGATAACCAATAAAAACAATTTGATAACTAACAAATATTTTAAAAGAAATATGAGCAATTTTTTTAAAAAAAAATCTGTACTAGATTCTGACATTGCCAGTGAAGGCCATATGATGCTGTACTGCAATGCATAGAAACTAGGAGAAAGAAAAATAAAATATTTGGACATTAAAGAGAAAGACAATGAAATGCACAATTCTAGTATCATTTTTTGAGGGCCACCACAGCTGTGTAGAAAGACTTCTAACCCAGTCACTGAGCTTATAAATATGACTTTAGAGTTTCATTCTGTGTTAATCATACCTGGACGAGCTACTCCTCAGTTTTCAGATTAAGAGTGAAACAAGATCAAGCCTCATTGAAACTGGAAGAAAAAACTGCCCTATGATTCTCAAAATCACATCAGTAATGAGTAGGGAACAAAAACTATAGCCCAAATCTTGGGGAGAAAAAAAAAACAACCAATCAAAACATCAACTTATTGTTCTACAGCATCACCAATTATACACAAACCTGATCCATTGACACATGTTTGCCATGGTAATCAAGTCGTATTGGAACTTCTGATGTAAAACGAAATTCTCTAAGATACATAAAGAAATTTTACAGTTAGGAACATAAATAATATCACCCATTAAAAAGAAGCCCATGGTTTCCCCTCCTCCTGGAATAGGACACTATACCTCTTTCTGTAAACTACAAATCTTCTAGGTACCATGCTGTTGCTTAAGTATTGCAGAATATGGGTACAAAATGCAAACTTAGCTTTTCTTGGTTTATTAACATCTAGTCAAAGTTTGCATTTACTGTAATTTTAACAATCCTGCAGACTGCTTTTTATTTTTTTTTTTTATATATTTGTAAAATATATTATTGGTTCTGTACATGGCACAGCTTTATTCTATTCTCTTGTGCACAGCAGTTTTCAGAAATTGGTACAAAATTTGTTACTTTCCAGTGATAGAAATAAACACATTTGACTTCTCTTATCAGTGAATAAACTACCACAACAGTTCGTCCATAACGTTCATAAGTTTAATCATCATATTTTCTTAAAACAATCAGCAAAATAGCTGTGTGTCTCCAAAAACTCTGAATCTAAAATTTACCTGAAAAATACTGGTTGATCACTGTATGATGTCACTTCTTGCGAGAAATGATGATCATCTCCATTAACGACATCCACAGAATCAATGCTACCATTTTCACTTGTTTGTTTGTGTGATGAGAAAGAAATGACTGGACTTGGGTCCTTAAGGCTGCTGACATACCTGGGCAAACTACAGGTAACTTCAGCACCAGGAGACTTTTTAACTAAGATAACGAAAGATAATACACAGTAAACAGACTCATATTTTTTCTGTAGCACTTACAAAACAAACTGTATTTACAGAACTACCTTAACCTTAGTAAGCGCTAGTGGTAATCAGTGATAACTACTAGCAGGACAATAGCTAATTATCCTATAACATATTTTGGCATCAGCAAAAATTATTCATCCAAGTTTACCAGGAATACTGCATAGTACTTAATTACCTATGCATTTCAGTATGATATCTCAACTGAAATAGGTAAAGTATAGCTGCTAACAAACTTACAAACATAGTTAATATAGAAAATGTGTATTTCAATGTTTTTGGCATCAGATGTTTAGTTGAAGTATTTAACTGCATATATACATTGTATTGCTTATTTATAAACTTGAGTTCTGTTCCGTTCCTAGAGGTTAAACAGCTTCAACCTATTAGACAAGGACATTCATTGACGTAAGAAGTATGAAACAATATATTTCTTTTATCTAGCAGTAACTCTTAATTATATATACGTTACTCAACTTTTTCAGAAGTTCTTATTAAATGTGCTCTAATTTTGATGAAATATTTTATACAGTTGAGCTCCCAGCTGAAAAACTTTGATGGTGATTATAAAATACAAAACCAAAAATACTCAAAGTTTCTTTTTTCTGAAAAATTAAGTACTGATGTTGACTTTTGGTCACTATGACTTACTTTATACACGAGATTCACATGTGTATTTATGGATACATACACACATTAAAATAGAATGAACAGAAAGAAGATTCATGTTAGATATTTTGAAGTTTACCTTCAGGATCTGGAGTAACTAAGAGTTCTACTTCTGTAGAGAGGCTAGTAAAAAAGTCCTTCAGGAAAAACAAGGCATCCTGGTGTCAACAAGTAAAAAAAATAAACACCCTCAATTATTTAAAAATCTCTCTCTCGCTCGCTCTCTATATATATATTACTTAAAATTCCAAGTCTCTATACACATATGAAACAAAACATATTTCATTACTTTGATCCTTAAGCAGAAGTTACTTTCAAATCTAGGACATGAACTGGAAAGGCCTGCTCAGCCCTTGCCCCCTGATACATATAATGTGATTTCATAGTCCATCTAGCTCTGTCTTAAAACTCCAGGTTGTTTTCATCATCTCTACTCTCATTTTGGAGTTCCAGAACCCAAGTGTTTGAATGGCTACAGACTTTCCTCTGTTTTCCAGTAAAAGGGTATTCAAATTTATTTTATATTCATTTCTACTGATGCTGCCAATGTCAGACATATCATTCTGGATCAGATCTCACCACTGCTTTATTAAAAGTTATTAATACCTCTGCTGTTACTTAATGTCTTGTTAATGTATTCATGTTTTCACATTGTTTTTTTTGACAGATGCATCACACTGGCGTCACGTTCATCCTATAATTAGTGACATTTGGGCTTTCTTTTCATTTTGTTTCTAACTGATCAGCAGACAGTTTAAATAATAACAATAATTTCTAACTTGATTGTATGCAGCCCTGTACTTCCAGGAAAGTTGTGTTTTATTTTACAGCATTTGTAAAGATTAATTTGATTATGGTATACAAGAAAAAGTTATTAAAAGAGAACATATTTCCTCAATGGAAGGCAGTATTTCCATACTATTTTCCTATACAAAATTATTACAAACTATATAGAATAGAATTTTTCAGAGTAAAAGGAAAGTCTGGTCTCTGACTTGTACTGACGGAAGGTAGGTGGGGAACTCCTAATTGTGCTCTTGAAAAACAACTCTTTACAGATGATGAATTAAGCAAAAAATGCCTCAACAAGAAGTAATAACTACACTACATCTGAATGCACAGAGATATGTACCTTTGTTACTGGTACAGAAAAAAAAAGCGTTTCTGCAGTATATGAAAAATACTTTGCACAAGGACTTGCTAAAGAACGTACAACAATTTCTCCTGTTTCTGTTCTTTATGCTATTGCAGTTAAGAATGAGACTAACAGCTTCACAGTGTATCAGGAGTACGCAAGCTTTGAGTGCCCTTGACTAAAATACCATCAATAGCTTCTCATTTAATTATTTACTTTCTTCCATTAAAAACACCAAAACCACTTCATTAGCAAACAAAGCAAGAATGTATAAGCATTATGCTTTTTAGAAATCACCACTCCAAAACACGTAGAAAACATCAGAAATCTCAGAAGGTAAACTGGTCGTCTGAAGAAAACAGCCAGCTACATAAACGTTCTTAGTTTCTGAATTTAAAAAGGAGGCTAGTCATTATAATAGCTAGCGCACAAATCAAGTTCCAACATGGACATAAAAGGAAGCAGAGACCCAGATGTGGTTTATCATAAATGAAAGGTACCAAATGTGAGAAAACGACCCCATAAAACCAGGTGTGAAGGTCGTAAGTATCTGGGGAAAAAACAGTATCAATCAACAAATCAATATTCTCACATTAGCACAACCAACCTGGTCGATATTGAGGCGAAGTGGCATTAGTGAAACACGTAAACAACATTCCTGTGGGGATCTGCCAGACTCTGGACGGACATGCAACGCTTTAACTGTTAACTGAGGAACAGCAGCAAGGTAAATAAAAAGTAGTAACCTTCACAATTATTAAATCCCAGAACACCAGCTAGGACAAATGTTCACTGCAAAAGCTCTATACTAATTTGATTTCATGTGCTAATTATAAACCTAGTGTTAAGTAATTACTTCAATTTCATTTTTTAACAACAATAACAACAAAACTCTAAAAAAACCAAATTCATGAAGTATAAATCCAGTAAGACTAGAATATATTATAAAAGTACAACTCTGCATGCACAGTGAAGTCTAAGAATACACACAGAAGCAGATGTTTGTTCGGAATAAAAATCTGAAAGCTACTAAAGCAGTCCTGAGCCCATACCTTCCAAAAAAGACAGAATCTTTAGAAAATTAATCTGACATACTAATAATAAAATTGACTTTTTAATTAATTTTAATACTCACAAGGAGTCAAGAAAAATAATTAGCAATAATTTATATGAATTCATTGCTTCATGATCTCACGTCCCCCCTTAGGCAAGATTAAATACACAATGATAGTTCAAACACTACAGTTGCAAATGAAGTAAAATATTCCATAACCATACCATATTTGAATGTGCTTTTCTAGGCATCTCTTTACTACAGTACAGATACAGAAATTTATTCATCTGTGATGTAGCTAAGCGATCTCTAATCTCCAGGTCTTGAACAATAAAAATCTGCCGTGACACTGGTTGTTCCAACAGACTGGATTCGCTTTCTGCACCACCTTGGGGGTACACTTCATGCTGGAATTTCACCTTTCAAAACATGAAGAAAAACAGCAAAATCAGCTTCAGTGATAAACATGTTTTAACAACGGAACATTATTAAAAACAAACAGACAACCAAAAAAAAACACCACATAAACCTTAAAGTTCAGTTTACTGTTTTAAATTTGCAGCAATAACAAGTCTTCCGAAAACTATTCGGATTTTTATACGCCTAGCAACACAAACCTTTCAATTCATACTTGTGAACATATTGGTACTATGAGAAGAGTTACTTCTGTAAGAAACTAAGACATTATTTTAGGATACAAAGCCAGAACAAACAAGTTATGCTTTTCATTTTAGTATGGACTCAATCCTGCTGCTGTATCTCCTCTTTCTCTCATTATGCTGAAGCCCATGCCACGTAAACTAGCTACTCTGGAACCCTGCACTTTCCACACACACTTTGGAAGGTTTCTTCCCTTTTGAACAAACTGCTCAAGTAGCTTCTTCCAGTCTCAGTTTCCTTTTTTGTTACCCACTACCCATTTTAGCCCATGCAAATTATAATAATTTACCCTTCTTAAATTTTTAAGTAGTTCTGAATTCTTTCCTTCTCCTCATCTCTTGATGTGATTCTCATTTTCAACCAAAGACCTGTAGTTACCTACAGATCTCTATCTGCCCTTACTCCCATAGCATCCTTTTCTGCAATGGGGTAGGCCACACATAGCAAGCTGAACAGCGACTTCTACTGGCCAGATAATGAGATTTTAAGAAGCACTGAATTAAGTGCCCTGTGCTGAAGATACATGTAATAACAAATCTTCTAAGAGTTGACAAGAAAAATATCAGTCGATGATAAACACTGCTAAGAAACTTCCTGTTTTTGATAGTAGTTTCTTCTCCCTGATTTCTTGTTTAAATATTATTATACAGTCCTATACAAAGTTAAGAAGTACAAACAAAAATCAACCAAACAAAAAAGCTGTATCTCAGTACTAACATCAAATACTTATTAAATACATGCAAACTAAGAGACATTCCACGTCTACATTTGAAATTTTCTATGTGGAATATTAAACTCTTCCTGTTTTCCTCTTTTTTATTGCAATGCCATGCTTCGTCACGAAAGGACTAAAATAAGTATCAAATATTTCTGGCAAATTTTAAGTGCTAAAGTGATGGAGTTTAAGTTCTAGAGGCACCCAGAGATTATACAAAATACTCAGTGTTCTATCGTACCTTTCATGTTACAGAAGTGTTTGAGAAAAGCTTATTTTAAAAGTTTCTGCTATTAATCCACTTAACATGAGATTTGCTTAACTCCTTGCCAATACTCTCCACAGCACCTCGTTTCTAAGTACAGCCTTAGAAACAAGAGCAATTAATATAATTACTCCTGAAGGGTGTTAAATAATGTTATGTGAAACACAGCAACGATATTACGATATAGCAGGATGTTATTTAATAGCCAGTTATCAATGGATGTCCCAACAGATCTACATCCCAAACATTTTGCTAAACATTTAATTTCATAATAGGTGTATCAATTCAGAGAACTGAAAACACGAGAACAGCAGTGAACATAGTGAAAACAAATTTGAAGAGTATTATAATAAATATCCCCTATTTTAGAAACATGTTCAGTCATGAACTAAGCAATACTCTGCCAAAAGAACAAATACATTTTTTGTTAAATGAAATTGAAATCTACCAGTTTGAACACGGTTACTCAGATGTAGCTAGACACTACTGGAAAAAGCCTACTCAGTCCTAACAAAAAGCTGATGTTAAACCAGTATAACACGTAATGATATTTGCACACAGCCACTGGTTGAAGACTTTTCTGACATTCACCTTGCTTAATTGTATTTCCATTAGAAAGTCTGGGTTTCTTCCTCTTCCCCCACATGCTGTACTCCTTCCATGTCTTGTTGGTGTATGAGAAGGAGAGCTATGAGGACTTCTGTGGGGAAAGAAAAAAAAGAACACTTTCCTAAACTAAATTTAAAGCCATCTCACTGTAGATTCTAGGAGCAGGCAGGTTCCACTGAACGAAAAAAAAAAAAAAAAAGAGAGAAGACTGGACATTGCGTTACCATTAACCAAACAAAACTCCCCCTCTTTTTATTGCTCAAGTAACACATACTTGAATGACAGATGTATATTTCCCACTCATAAAAAATTTCATTAATTTTGGCCATGATAAAATTAATTCTTCTTAAGCTTACAAGACATCCTTAAAAACAGACTCCAGTTATTAAAGCAATAGTCTCTTACACTCCTTAAACTCCATCCACCTAGGAAATTTAACCCTTAAAAGCAAAATCATCCCTCCACTCTCTAAATAAATAAATAAAACAACACAAAAACCCAGCTTGTTCGGGTTAAGACACAGGAAAAATACACTGTGCTAAACTGTATAAGAACATTTCTTGCGTGGAAGGAGCTAAAGAGCAAGAGAGGCCACCATAAGGTTAATCTCAATATACAATCTCAAATCAAAGGGAAATAAACTATTTTAAAATGTCCTAATGTACAGAACTACGTCAAACACTTACATAAAACTTTTAGCAGGAGATGGTGGTGGTACAGTCCCAAAATCCCTTCCACCATAAAGATGCCAAATAAGAGAGATTTCCTTCACAACGTAGCGTACCAGAGGAACGGGAAAATGAAGGGGAGCTTTGCTTGCATCTGTTTTTTTCATAGGTTGGCTGAAATGATTTTCCTTTATGAAAATTGCATCATCAACCATTTTTTTGATTACCGGTTCTTCCTCTTTCTCCTAAAAAAGCACATAATATCAAAAAGGTAAAATATGCATTCTTTACTGAGACATCTAATTCTGTCCCATGAAGAGAAAAGAGACTGCTCTGTACTGTTTTCTGAAGCTTACACAACACAGGTTTGGTTTAGGAATGATTTGTATAAAATAACAAAAGACAAAAGAACATCAGAATAAATCAAATCTGACAACAACTCCAAACTGAAAATGAAACAAAACATTTTGAGTTAAGAACACCACATACTCCATATGCACATGAGGAGCAGCGGCTACTGTATTAGCACTACTGGAAGCAGACAAGCTCAAAGATAACTGGGGAAATACTTCTAACCAGGAATCCAGAAACACTTCTGCTAATGAAGCAAAATAGAACCACAGATGATACAAAGAACATGAACACAAGCTGTTTTCAAAGAGTTTGAGTACAGTTTCCAAAATCTGTTAATGCAGTGGACAGTTAGAGAGTGGTGCGAAGTGACACACAAGCTTTTCTGCTAAGCTTGGTAAGTATCTTATGCCCATAAAAGCACTGAAAGCTTAGAGTATGAGAAAAGTGAATAAAATGTTCAAAGACATGCAAAGCTATTATCTTGATAGGTATTGTAACTTTTCTACAACTTCCTTTTAAACTGCACCACTAATGTAAGCCAAAATGGCAATAATCATGAATAAAACGTATAAAAACTGCCAATATAATTTGATATAACATTCAGATCATAGAATAAATATTGCTAAGATACAGAAAAAAATTATGTATTTAACAATAGCTGCATTTATTGCCAACAACAACAACACATGAACTCCTTTCACACAATGATTATTTCTGTGCTACTCTGCCCACTAAGAGAAATATCCACCTCCCTCA
>WBMW01001908.1:607888-664915 GCA_013396635.1 Penelope pileata | reverse complement strand
ACACACGCATATTTTACTTCTACGTATATATACACATATTTTAACAATTTTCAAAACTCCTTACAGCAACAGTAGCTTTGGGTGCAAAAAGAATGCAGAAATCATCACTTTCTGCGGGAACATCTCCCACGGCTTCATTTATCAGGTGATGAGTGAATGAAGTATAAGTGGGACTTGGATCCTGTGAGACATTTCCACTTTCATCTGGAAACAGGAAGAGATCTGAGCAAGATGGCTCCTGAGTTTGAGATCTGTCATCTAAAATTCCTGGTAGTGGTGAAAAAAACATGCTTCAGTGGAAAGATCTTTACACAGTATCAACAAAATAATGTAATATTTAAATTTACTTCAATTACATTGTCAAGAGAAGTTGCTTATTATATCTTGAATCAATTCCTACTACAAATAAAATGATTTTCAAAAACGAATCTACTGTACAACTGAAACAACAATATAATAACTAGTTACTAGTAGAAATGAAAGAACAACATGAAGATAAAACGTTCATAAAATTATCCCACAAAGCATCTTCCCATTCTAGTAATAAGAGAACAGTATCAGTAACTGTCAAGGAAAAGGTCCCCAAACTCTCACGACTACGCCATTTTCTCTTCTCTTTCGTTCTCCAGCTTCTCAAAACTGTTCCTCAATCCTCTCTCTCTCAAGCTTCTTCTTAGTCTTCTCTTTCTCTTCTTCAAGCTTCTTCCTCAATCCTCCCAAGCTGCTCCCTCAAGTTACTTTCTTCTCTGTCTGGCTGGCCTTTATCTAAGCCTGGGGTTACTCCGCCCCAGGTCCACCCCTCTTCCGGTCACAGGTGCAAATGATTCACCTGTATTCCCGAGGCCAGCCACACCCCTCCACCATGTGCTCAATCATCAGTTCATGCTGGGATCAACTGTTTCCCTACAGTAACTTTCAGTATCACAATGATTGCTCACCTTCAATCATGGAAATAAATATTATCACTATTTGCAATACAAAATTCTTAGCCAAATTAAACCTGGATTTAGTTGTAAGCAGGAAGAAGAATCCATAATCTTGTGTTTAAATCAATTGCATTGTTCTGTCTGCTAATTAAAAGATTTCCTCATGGTTCCAAGTTTTGTCTTTACTTGGAACTGTACCATCCTCCTGGACTACCTATGTACAGAGAATAGTGGTCTTTGATTCCTCCACACCACGGTATGCATATGAACTTACATCCATGCTAACTTATACTTTTAGAGAATTTGGGATCTGATTCTGAGTCACACAAAATTTGATTCCTTCCTTGCTGTTGTCAATATTTCAGTAATGTGTATCTGACTACGATCTTAAATTACTTTTGCATTACTGTTATAAATAGTGAGAATCTAGTATCCGATAGTTAAAAGACGACAGATATTAAAGGTGTGCTATAAGTTCTGCACCATCTCAATATACACAAAACTTTCAATCCCGCTTTCCTTAGAGAAAGGTTGCACTCAATGTGTACTTATGTCTCAAAAGATTCTTACCATTAGACTCTGGCTTCATGGCAGAAGCAGTCTGTTGAGTCTCTATTTCCTCCATAGCATCACTCATCAAATCCCGTAGAATCTGTTGTTCTGATTCAGCGAGAACTGGTCCATGTGAAGAGGGCTGACTAAAGGTCTCTACCTACAGGCAATTAACTAAATATAGTCATATCTTAAAAACAACTGCAAGATCATGCTGAGTAAGATTTTGGTAGACTGTCTTGAAACATGGCAGTTAAACTGTAAGAAGACAGACAACTTCAGAAATAATCAAGTGAGCTGAAACTATGAGCTAGATGATTCATGAAACAGAATAGAAAATTATGATTCAGGGTATTTAGATCATCAGAGCACTTGGACAGCTCGTATACATCCTAGAATTTATTTTTTTTTTGATATCAATAAAGTACAATAAATGAACAGCATAAAATATTTACCAATATCAAATAGTAGCTAAAGCACAAATGAAAAATAAAGATAACATTTTGCTCTCAAATATTTTTGAGTTAGATACAAGTTAATTTTTTTTGCAGCATTTCTCACGTTCATTGGAAACAGAATGCAGATATCAAAACTAAGACACATTACCAGGAAGTGTACAGTGAAGTCAATGTTATTTTGTGAATTTATACCTTCATTTTTGGCTTGTTAACTCCACATTTAATCTCTGTTTTAGCAGGAGGATGCAAATCACCATAACTTGCAATATATTGTATGAGATTCATTAGTGCAGCACATGAATCAGAGCAGGTACGAATATGGATTACATCACTGGAACAGTGCAGCTCAAAACGTGGTTTAGTCTAGATAACAAGACAACACATAAGAATACGCTTAAAACCAATCTAACGTGCCATAAAAATAGCTTCTATACCCAGATGTTTAAAAATTAGTTAACTAAAAATTAGTTAACTAACTACTAGTAAAAAAAGAATTTTTTTTTGAAGTACAAGCAAACTGAAAAAAAAAAATACTTGATTCAAAGTATAATGAAGTCATTTAAAAAAAAAATCACAAATCTGTCCTGCAGATTTTAGATTTTGTGATTACTTACTCTTTCTCCGTCTGAATCAGATTTTACGGTTGTAATAGTTAATTCCAGGAGTCCCATATCCATAACACGAACATAATCTGAANACCAGGGCAGCTAACCCAAACTGACCAAAGAGCTATTCCATACCACATCACATCATGTGATTTTTACAGAAGAGAAATCGCTCTCTTGCTCGGAGGGAGGGGCTGCTGGCCGGTTGGGTATCGGTTGTTGGTCCCTTGCTTTGGGTATTATTTCTTGTTTCTTATATATATATATATATATGTACTGGTATTTCTTTTATTCTCTCTGCCGTCTTAGTAAATAGCTTTTATCTCAACCCACGAGTTCTACCATATTTATTCCTTAATTCTCTCCCCCATCCCACTTGGGAGGGGGGAGGGTGAGCGAACAACTGTGGGGGACTTAGCTGTCTGCTAGGTCAAACCAGGACAAAAAATGAACAAAATGTCTGTATTTTTGGTTGTTAAAGCATAGAAAGGGATCATTTCGACAAAACCTTTTCTAGTATATCCCCTCTACAAACACTGTCTGCGTGCAGTGTAAACTTTAAGATATTTATCCTTCTCCCATCCATTAAGTTAAGAGAAAGAGGCACAAAGAAACTGTGTGACAAGCATACTATGCGTTTTTTAGTTGAAGTAGTAGAGGATCTCACTAGGGATCTCTTATTTAAGCTAAATACATCCACTTGTGGGTACAGAGCTTCATTACTTCTCCAATTTGTTTTTAAATATTGCTTCCAGTTTCTCAATCCTAACTGCTATTACTATATAAATAAAACAGAACAGCTGTTCCAAGCCATACAACATCTTCAGTAGTAGTAGTTCAGCTACTGAGAATTTTTAACTCACGAAGAGAGCTTGCTTCTCTGTGAAGATTTCTGTGTCAACTTAAAGTTTTTACAAATATGCTTTTTCCAAAAGCCTAATATGCAGCTGTAACAAGAACATGAAGGACTTTTAAGTTTTTGTTCTCTGACATGCTTCTGCAACTACAAATCTAAACTAGAATGCTCATGTTTTCATCAATACTGAACTACTCATTCATATTTAACTTGTTACTACTAATCGTCTCAGATCTTCTTATATACGCTGAATATTCCTGTGAGGCTCTATCAGAAATTCAGCAATTGATTACATCCTTACCTCTCTGGAGGTTCACCACAACAGTGTTGCACTTGTCAGACAGATGTAAAGCAGCTTCATCTAAAATTACCCTAAAACACAAGTAAACCAAAACAAACAAGCAAGAAACCACCAATGAAATGAACATGATAAACAAATGCTGCAAAATTCAGCAGACACAGAAAAGAAGTAATATTTAGTATAGAAAAATATATCTGATATATCCTTAATCCAAACTCTTAACTTTCCATGATTTCCAAATCCATCAGGTAACTGTATAACAGGAATCTAACGACTGCAAGATTTATTACTATCATTAATTATACTTTATCTTCATTTCAAATTATAAATTTGGTGTTTCCTAAAATAAAAAAAAAGCATTTTGGCATACAGAATTATTAGACTAACACTTTTTTTTTCTTTTTAAATAAACTAACAACAGACATTTGTTTCAAAGATCATTTATAAAGTTTTATCAACAGAAATTAACAACTTGGCAGATGTTTCACATCAGAACATGCATGTGCTTACAGGTGCTTACATATATGTTCCAATGCGAATAGACAGGGAAGGTATATTCAACTAGAGTTGCACAAAGAATTATTTAACGTATTAAAGATGGTCATTAATCCCTAAATATTTTGTTAATTAAGATACTGTCTACATATAATAAATCTTGAAGAAATCTTGCATTTTCTTAATTACTAGCACATCAACTTTGTTTTTTTAGCTTTCAACTTAATATTAAAAATGCAGAATTGCTAGCAGTTAATGAAAGCAACCCAACTAAAAGAGTTAATGTATGTAGTCTAATAAAATAGAATGATTGCACACAAGCGAAGTATATTTCCAAGATATGCTTCACCAGTGCGATCATTTACACAATGCAAATGCTTCATAGATCAAACAGCAAACAGGCTTTACAATTTTCACAGAAGCTCCCATGTTTCACAAGCACTTAAACTCATACCTGAGAGTAGAAGAGGATTTATCTACTGCAACGCTGCTGGAAATGCTGAAAGTTTCAACAGTAAGTAGAGATCTTACTGGTAAAAACAAGGGCCTAACAACAAACATTAAAAAAAAAAGATAAATTTAAAAAATGTTGTTTCTTATATAAAAGGTGTATTACATGATAATCAAGTTTATAGTATTCATTGATAAATATTCATACATTCAGAAGCAACTAAATCTTCCCAGTCTTAGACATGCGCTTAATTTAGGTTGCTTACAGTTTACTGTATTTCTATTAAGCATTTTTTCCAAACAAGAATAAATAAATGTTATTAACCATACGCAAACTAGAACATCTAACAAATAAATACATAGTTGCAGTGAAATCAATTGACATAAACTTGCATTTTATTTACCTGTAATCAAGAGCGCAACTCCATAAATGCACATGAAAAGTTGTAACTGTAGCTGGAGGATTATATCCCAGAACAGGCTCATCAGAAATATTCAAAAAATATAAAATCTAAAAATCAAAACCATATTATTAGAATACTTCAAAATCTGCTAATATAACAAACAATAATGCATTAGGAAAGAGAAAATCTGTAACAAGTACGATAATAAATTATTTGATTAGTGGAAGGAACAGGGAGTGAATGAAGCTCAAATATTTACAGCTGCTTACCCAGTATATTAATACAGGAAAGCACAGAATGTAAATTGAGCAAGTACAACAACCAAACTAGTAAACTTAAAAGTATGGAAAAGACAGATCCACAGATACCAAAGTGGCTATTTATCCAACCACTTCCCTGACATACTCTTTTGGCCCATTCCATCTCCTCCCCAAAAAAGATATGCAAGTGCACTTCAGACAAATTAACTGAGCAAAAAATTCACTCAGTAAATAAGCAAGACTATGTAAAGCAGAGAACACATAGGACCACTGTGCAGAAGGAAAAGCTGTGAAATGGCTTAGTGCAAAGCACCAAGTACAGCTCCATGCAGTTACACAAAAATGAACTCAAAAATACACATATCATACTGAAGGATAAATAAGATAAGCTTAAATGACACTGTTTACTGTCTGTCATTCAGTACGGTGTACATGCAAATACATACAACTATACTGCTACTCAGCTAATGGCAAAACAGGAAACAGGAAGAAACCAGGAATTTAGGAATGAAGCGAAAAGAAGGGAAAAATGTAAAAATGATTTCAGTACTGCAAATAGTGAGGTTTTTGTTGGGTTGGTTAGGGGGCTTTTTTTCTTTTTATGATTATTTAAGTCAAGGATTATTAAACATACTTCCATTAGCAGAAGGGCAAGAAATTAATAACCATTGGACTACTGAGATTTTTGATCTGAACTCAACTTTTAACTCCCTGACATGTATGGGGCAAAGCTTTAGAGGATGACAGGAGCTGTAGCAAAAGCAAGAATTAAACAGCAAGACTACAATCTTCCAACAGTCTCAAAGAAAGAAAAGTAGCAGCAGTAAAGAATAACACCTTCAAAGAACAGGTTAAGACAGTATGACAAAACCTAAATTTCCACTGAGGTTTAGTTTGAAATTTAAAACAAATGTTAAAGTAATGAGACTGAAAATGAAGATGCAGTTAAGAAAACTAGCAAACTGACCTGTTCATGCCAGCTTAGGCCTGAAGGCAACACTCTGTGCTGAAGGGTAGCTCCTCTTAGTCCAACAGCAACTAGAAATTCCTGTACAAGAAAGCTGAACAAATTAGTGTACATGAAATACAAGCAACTATCTGAGATCTAGATTATGAAATGGTCATCCCTGTGCTCCCAAAATTGAAGAGAACTTGTCTAAACAGAACTGTCTAGAAATGAAGAAATGACTGGACCAGGATTTGAAAAAACAAAAAAAAAAAATCCGTTTCCTAAAACAGAAACCCTGTTTAATAATCTAGTATTTTCTGGTGGTGATAGGAAGGCTCTCTCTTCATTTATTCTGGGATTCACCAGGAATTACCAGGAGTACAAACCCAATGCAGTCCCTTATTATGGCGTTTAAACCTGAGTCAACCAAGTCACAGGGACACTGATGTTCTGCAGATTCCTTCCTCTCTGGATAACTCTATCAACCAGTTTGTCACCAGTGTGCCGGCTAACAGGCCATCTTTTAGCCAAGCTAACGAACGCTACTGTTGAAGTCAAATGTACCACTCCTTTACCAGAGAGCCACTCCAAATAGGTGAGCAAGGGCTGCCCATTAGATGACACTGCTAGTAAGCTGAACAGAAAAACTCTTCATATTTTGTGAGGTTTGTCACCAAATTAAAACTCAACAAAATTTAAAACATGAAAAAGGTAAATTGGACAATAAGTACATTCTGTAAATACAGTGTGATCAGCTAAGTCAAGCACTGGAAGAACTAGTACATTGTGCTGATCATGTAAACTTCGCAATCCACTTAAGAGTCTCGGATTTTAATAGAGTATTAAAGAAAAAGTGGCTCACAAGTCATGGTTTCATCTATGACCCTGTAATCTGAAATCTGAATGTTCCCATTTACACTGAGACAACTCAAATAAAAGCACAAATTTAAAAACACAAACCTTTGTATTGCTCTCTATTTTATCTGATTGGATTTTGACTGCAACAGTTAGCATATTTGGACAGTCCACTCCCACACCATCTGAAGTAGTCCTACTAAGACCATCTTCTTCCGAAAAACAAATAGTAGGTTCTAACCAATGGGGTCGTATTGTGCTGGGCAGTCGTACTTCAGATGAAGGGACAGCCCCATCCACCATACCTGAAAAAATTTCATCATAAGTTACCTTGTGGTTCAAAGCTGTTACTGATGAAGCGTTGAGGAAAATCCTTTTCATTACCACCAAATTAAGTTAGTCATGCACACTTAGAACCAAAAATTGTGAAAGGGAGGCTGCAGGTGATGCAATATTTAGAAACATGATTGTAGCTAAAATATCCAATGTAACTATAGTTTTGTTGTTGTTGTTTTTTTGTTTTTTTTTTTTTTAAAGTTTGTTTGTGTCTAAACCCCCCTCCCAACAAAACTGCAACGTTGAAACAAAGGACACAATTCTCCCATGGAGAGTGGAGAGTTAGGAGTATGCCTCTCCTTTTATGAGAAGATGTCAGGTTAACCTCTGAACACAAAATAATTAAGCCTTGCACTGAAAAATCCATTAACTTGACTCCCACTGATACATTTCAGGGGAAAAACCATAAGAAGTTTAACTACGTGGAGGTTATCAGCCACATGAACTACACCATCAACTTAAAATGCATGCGCATCTCCTTTCAAATTTAGCTCCTACAACCACCTCAATCCCATCCCTACCTTGATGATATAAATTGAGGCTACTGGAATGGAGACAAACATAGTGTCTGTCTTCAAAGCCTTCGTATTTAGTCACACTGAAAAGCGAACCACTGTTGAATTCAAACCAGAATTCACCGTGTTTTCCTTCTAGTGTTTTTCCATCATCCTGCTGAAGGAAGAGCAGAAATGATAAAATTATTGCTTGCTGAGTTGCTGCAGTTAGATAGTCCAAACTAACTCGACACTTGCTACAAACATTTTTCTCCTTGCATCTAGTTATTCTCAAGTTGAACCAAGCTGAAAAAAAAAATTGCTGAAACATTACTTCACATTACAGTCTAGTTACATTGCAGTACAGCAGTACAAAGACTACAGAGTTACTGTTTAACGCACTTGTTCCTTCAAGAAAACAGGACATTTGGCAGGAAGCGGACTCATGGCCAAAACAAAATAATTTTTTTACATACTGTGTTTGATTCTACATGTTATTTTCCAGACTGTGTCTTACCTTTACATCTGTGAATATTGACACTAATCCATGTGTCACGTTTAGCAGAACAGACAGAAAGCTTTGTGAGTTCTTATTCTGAGAGTCAAGCTTTTTCCTTCTGCGTGAACGATAGTTTGGATCAACAGTGGAATAATATTGTAGTGTTTCCTCCTCAGATCCACTCTCGTCATCTAATAGGTAAAATAACAAATGACTAATGCACATTATGTCAATAACTCGTTCTTCCACAGGTGTTGCAATTCCCTTTCACACTTATTTTACTTAATTAAAAAGTAATCTACATTTTTCTTCTCAGTTTAAGTCAATTCTTTCTTACAAATTTGCAGTCGTTCCAGTATCATCATAATCACTTCAGCCAATAATGCTTTTGTATCACTGTAGTTACAGAGGTTTTATTAAGTATATTAGTATATTACCATAATTAACTGCAGATTTAAACTGACTAAAGCTGTCTTTACTGAAAGTATTGATGAGTTGGCTGGCCACGGATAGTCCAACACCGTAAGAAAGGTTTTCAAATGTTTCTACAGGAGATGGAGCTGTCGGTTCCCACAACAGTAAATCGTTGCTGATCCTAGAAAGAAATACATTATTATTATACAAAATATATTACTATATTCCCACTTAGCATAAGGCAAATCAAGCAGTACCTCCTTCACAGATTTAATAGTAAGAGATTTCATAAACATAGAGGAAAACACTCAAGGGAACAAGAAAGAATAATACATCCAAGAATAAAAGCAATAAATAATGAAAATATATTTTCCTCCATAGTTAGGGTATGCATATACCAAACTGTAGAGTTTAAAATAAAAAAAAAAAAGAAATAGGTGCATATTGGATAAATAGGATGGAGGGGACACAAAATAGTATTTTGATCACATCATTTTCAAAGCAAGGCTACAGGAAATGTTACTTATTTTGATTTTAAATGAGTCTCTGTCTGTTAGTGTTAACAGAACCTGTACGTTCAATAATCTGAACATTCAATGAAAGTTTAAGCTTTGCAACTTTGGAAAAGAAATAATGGGTAATACAAGCTAAAATAGATCATAATCTTTCTTCATGGAGGTAATATGTAGCATAATATTTTTTATTGATATAATCCAGTTGAATTGCTTTTCTTTTCCCTGCAGATTAGGAACAACTAACAGAAATAGACAGGTTCACCATTTAAGTCAGGTTCACTTTTCCCTGCTCTTTGTTAAGCCTCTGTAAGACCTGCAAAAAAATGGCTGTAAAGGCTTTTCCTCTGCCTTGTGAACACAATTTTTAAATGGAAAATCACTGATTTAAAACAAAAAAAAAAACCAAATTCAATAGTTTTTGAAGTACAATAATCATTTATGAAGGAGAATTCAGAAAGATTAGGGCAAAACTAAACACTGAACAAAGATCTGAGCAAATTTTTCACTGAAAGCAAAAAATTGCTTACCCCTTGTGCAGAAAATCCACCATAGTAGTCAGCAATTGACTGCTATACACCAATCAGACATAGGATAGCGTCCCTGGTGTTAACTTGGAAGTACATTTTATGAAGTTCTTTATGTTCTTAGAAAACCACACAAATGAATTCCAGCTATAGTCGCTCATTCAAATGCTTTCATCAACAATGAATACAGAACTACAAGTACAAGCAAGGACAACTAAGCAGAATAATCATCATACTTGCCTATTGTAAAGTTTTTCATAAAAGCTTTTGTTTGGTAATGTTAAGTGAATGTTTGGCAACATGAGTTCCAGTACATAATGAGAATTGTTAATTGTTTTATCCTGAAACTCAGTCATTTCAACTAGATCTCCTGGCATCACCATCTGAAAGAAAAACAAGACTCAAAGTGAAAAAAAAAAAAAACAAACAACTGGGGGTCAGAAGATGCATGTAAAGTATTGAGAATACTTTATCTACCATCAGCACAAAGCAAAAACAAAATTTCATAGTACCTCTTCATTTTCAAACATGACTCTACGAGAAGAAAAAGGAGAAGGCTCTGGTCTTCTAATATCACAGACATCCTTCAAAGAATGAGGCCCTCCTTCTTCTTCCTCTTGAAAGTTACCATCTCCTTCCTCCTCCTCCTCAGCTGCTATCCTTTCCAGGATCGAATGCACAGCCAGAGGGTTTATTTTCAATACAATCCTGATGTTGGAGAAGTTACACATAACAAGCCATTAGAGATGCTGAAGATTTTTATATTAGTGCACAGATGCACTCTAGCTCTTGCTACCTAGCCAGTAGATACAAGTAGAAGACTGGGGATCTTTTATTAGCAGGAACGTCTTTTGTTAGAAGGAGTGATACCACTGAGAAAAAACACCAAACTTCGAGGCACAAAGAAATACAGAAAGAACCAGCAAGGCCAAAAGTTTAGTGTCTATTATTTTCAACTCTATCAAGCAACCATTAGGTGACCAAACAAAGTGCTCTTCCAAAATGACGCTTATATCATTAGATCATCAGCAGTTATCTAAAAAAAAAAAGAAATAAAAAAGGTCTGCATGCTCTCTGTGCGTTATATGTGCACATAATTACAGAAAATTTTATTTGCATCATCATACAAGAAAACGACACTGACAAAAATTTCCTTAAAAAAATACTGTCAAAAAGCACCTGAATTTTGTGGCAAACAAACAAAAAAAAAAAAAAAATACATGCAGCAAATTCTAAAACCACCTCTTTGAAAAGCTTATTACTACTATTACTACCCATAGCCATTAGGTGATTCTGTTCAGTAACTGAGGCATTGTATTTCCTTACATAAGCTGCAATAACACTATCACAATATAAGTATCCTTATTGTTGTTACAGCTTTGTACCAGCTTACTAATATTTTGAGACAAAAATCAACATATTTTTCAGTTGTTCTGTACTCAGCCTTCAATGTAAATGTAAAATGACAAATTAGATTGGACAAAGTTTCAAGTCTCCTTGAAATTCACCTTGCACTGAAATGTATTCAAATCTACCCATAAACAATACACATTAAAATCATCTTGCATTATTATAAATAGAGAAGTTTTAGAAGTTCCTGAGTTCAAGAGCTACATGTTATTTCTTTGCAATTAATTTTAAAACATTTGCCACACCAGTAGTCAGCTTTTCAAAAATACTAACAACCTACACTGAAAAATAAAACATCCTACCGAGGCCAATCAAAGTTGTCTGATGATGTTATATCTCCATCTATGCCACCAGACACTTGAAAAAATCTTATTGGTGCTTGTGCTTTATCTTCTTCAAATGAACCTGAACAGAAAAAAATTATAGAAAAAAATTAACTCAAGAATGACAACTGCTAACTTCAGGATACCCACATGAATCTGAACAGAGAAAGACAGTAGGAAAAAAAAAAAACCCACAAAGAATGACAGCAGCTAAATTAAGGTCACCCACTCCCTGGGTTGGAGTCCAACAGGTTAAGCTATTAAGGCTATTCACAAGGCACCTTTGCAAATTCTGTCCTCCTTTTCCACCAAAAATTAAATAGCAACTTTTAGAGACCAAAATGCTTTCACATTATATTTTCTTACTTAGGAAGATACTAGAGGCATAAGAGTATTAGTTTTCTCAATGACAATTATTTAGGACACCATAATTCACTTTATTTTTAGACTAAAATTGAAACTCCTCATTTGTACAGTTGTACTGACCCCCTACTATCTACAAAATTTACCCTAAACAATGACAGAGATCCAGAGATACCAGTTTGTTTCAATTTGGGTATGACAACATGACAGAAAATAACAGAAATATTAGCTCAGATCTCAAAAACAAGAAAGCAAGTACTACATGTATGCGCACTATCCACACGTCCTAGTAGTATTACTTTGACTTATGCTGATATTTAGCACATAACGTTGAACTGCAGCAGAGATACTTGCTCCCAAATGTAGAAGAGGAGACAAGAGGAGAGAAGTTATTATTAATCCACAAGAGAAGACTTTTGCGTCAACTGCATAATTTCTGGGAAAATTAAAAATAAATAAATTTTGAACATTATGTTAATACACTTACCCGTTAGCTCTTTAAAAGTAAGTTCTAATTTAACTTGTTCTGGAGTTGACCCTCCTATAAACTCAGTCTTAAATTCCATATCTGTAAATTCAAGATGAAGAATCTCTTTCTGAAGTGACTTTTTAAACCATGGTCCTCTTTCCTGATCCGACCGCAGGTCAGGTATTGGGAAGCGAACAGACAAATTTAAGGCAGGGGCAGTGATTTGAACTGAAACTCTACAGTTTGCAGGAGTATGCGAATCATCCAGAAAAACTTCAGTAAATGCTTTATGCTAAAACAGAGAAAGTAAACAGGAAAAATAAATCTAAATTAGAGAAAATAATGCTAAAAATGACTGAAGAAAGTTTTTTATGTAATACCTTTTAAAAAGGCTCATTTTTTCCATATATCATGCAAAATGGATATTAGGATCAATTATTACCTACTCCTTAGGATATTCTTCTCTCACTGATAAAGTTCTTCTTAATTCTAAGTATTTACAACAGAGGTAGCAATCTTTCATAAATGACTGTTTTCCCCCCTTGAATTAGAGTAAGAGTACCAAACTATACTCAGCAGCAGTTAGGAAACACCACAGAATCACAGAATATCCTGAGTTGGAAGGGACCCACATGGATCATTGAGTCCAAATCCTGGCTCCACATAGGAGTAGCCAAAATTCAAGCCCTATGTCTGAGAGCATTGTCCAAACGCTTCTTGAACTTAGGGCCATGACCACTGCCCTGGGGAGCCTGTGCCAGTGCCCAGACACCCTCTGGCGAAGAACCTTTTCCTAACAACCAGCTTGACCCTCCCCTGATGCAGCTCCATGTTTTGGCCCTGTTGCTGTCACCAGAGCGCAGAGATCAGTACCTGCCTATCCACTCCCCTCGTGAGAAAGCTGTACGCCACCAGGAGGCCTGCACATCATGCTCTTCTTCTCTACGCTGAACAAACCAAGAGACCTTGACAAACATCATGCCTCACAGATTTAATAAATAAAATACTACTGCTGAGAAGCTAGGAACTATCATCATGCATAGCTGTCCCTTTCAGTAAGTCCTGGTTTCCAGCTCCTATCACTGACATGCGTCATTCAAGCTGTCCAAGAGGATAACTTACTGCTGACCGTCAATGAAAACGATCACACTTTCAGGACATAACCATATTGATGCAAATTGTTAATGTCTTATGCATTTTCTATACAATGAGAAAAATTTAATTCACTGATGTCTGAACTCTCAAGCTTTGAAAACAAGTTTTTCTGTAATCAATCAACGTAACAATAAAATTCTATTGAAAGTATTTTTTGTCATGTAGAAAGTCAGCTAGCTGCATTAATCCTTCACCACGTAATTTCAATAGACCCTTCAAATTAAACATTATTATGCTAAATATACTAACACTTAAACCCTACTGACAACTAGAACACCAAGACAGAAAAGCTCCAACTTCTGTTGGTCTTCCAACTCTAGAATGCAATGCATCTGTTGCATGTCCCTTCTATTACCTGCACCAAAAGTGGAAAAGGCACAGCAAAGGCAACTGGACTGACTGACAAGTTAAAATTTAAATACAGAAGTAGAATCGTCAGCAACAGCTACATGAGCTGCTAAAAAGACTGACGGGACAGATTAGGAATTAGGAATCATTCATGATTCCCTCTTTTTGCCTCACTCTATTTGTCTCAAGAAGTTGTGAACTTATGCAGTTTGTGAAGCACTGTCTTTAGGTCTGTTATCAAGCACGCAATGACTGAATCTAAAGTGAGTATCTACATCAGACAATAGCTGTTCTTTTATCAGAACAAAAAAAAAAATCCCGAAGGTTAGAAGACCATCTTGTCTTCCTGCTGCAAAAATTCAGAATGTTTCTTAATCAGTTTCACTTTTAACTTACCAGATTTATGTGTTTGTTGTAAGAAGTATACATGTGAGAAGCCATCATCTCCACTGTAGTTAGTTTCTGTGGTTGAAGTAAAGAATTTAATCTGTCTACAATACTAATATCCAGCTCACAAAACACTGGACTTAACTTCATTTGCAACTCCGCTTTCTGTGGAATAGAACTGAGTCTCCCTTGACTACCCTGGAAAGAAAGAGGAAAAGCACTAAAATCCTTAAAAACTCTATTGTGATACAAATTATAATATGTGAGAGTTAAGGACTTCCAGTTGTACAAGATACCTTTCTGTTAAAATGAACAAAGCTAGACAAGGCAGAAACTTGGTGTTTTTAATTTCCCTACTTACCTGGGGTCCTCTATTATCTGAATGCTTATAATGAAGCTGAAGGCATGGCAAAGCATGAGAATCTTTTTCTTCTTCAGAACGAAATGTCAGCAGCTTTAAAATAAGAGTTAAGTTATTTAATAGATAAGGAGAAAAGAGTTGTCATAGGAAAAAAAACATTTATGACATTCTTCCTAGAACAGGTAACATGTAATCGTGGATTCAGGTCAGTGAAGATAGCCCTGGCCCAACCACTTCACTCAATCCACTTGTTCAGTCACTTTATTAGATGCCTCTAATCATTAAAAGAGTTGGAACAACAATCATCACCTAAAGAAACCTTCCCATTGCTTAACTCCATGAGTTAGTATTTAGAAAATGTTTACTCTAATTGCCAAACCAGGTTAATCATATTTAAAAGAGAAGTAAACTAGTGAAGTCTGACTAATTAACACTATTTGGGTCAGGTATGACAGCAGTCTGGTTCACCATCTGAGCATCTTAAAACCATATCATTTATAAACCTATAACTTAAAAATTGTAAGTACTTCAAATCTAGTGTTTTCAATCATACAATTCACATTTATGTTTGGGGGAGCTCCCCAATATTTTTTTTACATACCTCTGTATAGTGAGGCTGAATGGAATGAGAGTCAGTAGAGAAAAGGCATTCCAAGAACTCCATATTCCCAATGGATAAATCAGTACTAAAACTACGAGAGGCAGATCTTTGTCTTTGTTCATAAGACACTTTGATGCCAGTACCTATAAATCTGAATTATAAGAATTATGAATAATGGAAATTAGCATGAAACAATAAAACTAGAAAAAAGTCAAGGTTTAAGTAGGGAAGAAAAAGAAACACTACAATCCTTTTAAAATCATTAAAGCTGACAATTTCTCTCAAACTTAAAAAGTCTAATTATACCTTTACCAATGAAGGATTTCACGTCACGTGAAATCAACAATGGTCAGTGTAGAGAAATTAACGAAGACCACTTCGGACATCTAACTTAAAGTGTAATTCAAATAAAGCTGGGAATCTAACATCCTTATTTAGACAAAGTCAGATGCCTAAGGAAGTCTAGATTAGATGCATACGGCAAGAAAACACATCTACACTCTTAAACGTTCTGCATCAGAGACTGTACTAGGACAACAAATATTTTTCGGGGAAAAAACAAAATTATTTCTTAACTAGGATTTTTGCTCAGATTTCTTAATCCTAATGATACTATATTTTGCATTAAATAAAAACCTAAGCTTCTCAAAATAGCAATCCTTCTTTTGCA
The DNA here is from genome assembly GCA_013396635.1 of Penelope pileata. Taxonomy (NCBI): domain Eukaryota; kingdom Metazoa; phylum Chordata; class Aves; order Galliformes; family Cracidae; genus Penelope; species Penelope pileata. Next base: position 648,935 of record WBMW01001908.1, on the reverse strand, counting down.
AAGATGGTCCTAAAATACAACTACTTCTAAAAAACATGTTTATTTAATGATCCTGATTCTGTAGCTTTTAATGGAAAGAAACTTTTACTTTATTCAAGCTTACTTAAAAGGTATATATTCTTTTTTAATTAGTTGATTAATAAGCAAAGTTATACCTAAGGTGATCATGGGAACAAGCTTCTGCAAATACTTCTCGGAAGGACAAAAAATCTTCTGTTGCAAACTTAACTGGCTCAATCTTTTCTATTCGGGCAAAGAAATCCCGAGCCATTGGTGTCAATGGGTTATGGTTCAGTGAACTTTCAGGTGGGGGTAAAGGGTCAATATGAAGTACAGACACTGAGAAAGTTCCCACTGCGAGTCTAAAAAGAAGCTCAGGTCTGGATTCATCCACAGAAACAGATCTGGATGGAATAGCTGAAATACAAAATTAAGTTTATGTAAACAACATTTTCATAACATCATCTTACTTCTCACTTTCATTTCTTTTTACCAAGTTGCTCCATAGCAATTGATTTCCAGAATTATCCAGGGAGTAAAATGCAAAACAGCATTTTTACTTACATGTCCTTCTTAAGGAGGTCTGGTGAACCACATTGGTTGGAAGTGTAGAACCTCTTGGAGGCTGTAGCTCTTGTTTGTTACGATCAAGAAAATCACCCCAAGTTGGTTGAAGCTAAAACAAAAACATGAATGATCTGTTAAACATACGTATATGCCTATATACATATAAACGTGTGAGTTTATATGTGTATAAATAAAAGCACTGCTCCAAAAGCTGAGAATTTGCTCTATCAAATAGTGTGATTGTGCTCTTTGTATCTATTGTAGTTTCCATGGAAATAAATGGGAAGCATTACTTTCAGAGCAACCCACATGTTGCGTGCGTGCGTGTGTGTATTAGATCTAACAAACAGTAAATAAAGTAACAAAGAAGATACACGCATAAACAATCAACAGCATGCTATTTTATGGCCTGTTAAAACTCAACAGAATTATGCAGATATGCTTTACTTTAGGTTATACTTTTTAGTTCTGTGATAGTCTTTACCCACGTATCTATAAAGCTGGATAAACTTGCTAAACTTGCTCTCTCAGGCAACATATATTCCCTGTTTTTCTGCAAAAAGTATCAATTTTCCGTGGTATTAAGCAAAACATTAAGGTATACTAAGGTATTAGGCACCTAAAACATTTTGAAAAGATGCAGATACTAACAGTATAAATTTTTATTGTTTGAGGAATTAACACAATTATTTTGTACTTTTCTTGTCATTGTCTGTGTAGTCCACAATAAAAGAAACCAAAACGTCAAATATGCAGTTATGAAAATCAAAGGATCTTTCATAAGTGTCCTATTTAAGTTTCAAGGCGCGTCAAAACATACATTTCATTTCCTGTCCTGGTAGTCAAACAGATGAGAAACTTTCCAATACAATTTCCATATTACACGTCTTCACTGCCTTAGGACACTTCTTGAACAACGTCAGACCTATCCTCAGATAGAAAGATGCTAGTCAACACATTCAGTTACCCTAATTTCGCAACAGCTTCTTGATATTGAAAAGAGTATTCACACAACAGAAAAAAACAGAAAAAAAATTTGATTCCAACAAGATTTCAAATACAGTTAATACTATACATACCACTGTTGTGCTCAGTGGCGATCCTGCTGGTGTGGTTGTGTATGTACTAGTTAAAGACAAGTCTAGATCCATAGTTGGAGGGTCTCCAAGAGGCGGCAGAGATGAAAGGCTGTGAGACATGTCCATTTCAGCCATTGAGAAGAAAACTTCTTCTTCTAACAAGAATCACAGATATTAAAAAATTATTTTGTAGTGAAAAAAGATTAACTTTACTTTTAACAGAAATACATTTCTGAGTTCAGAAATCCAACGGCTAGACAGAATAAGATACAAAATATATTGTTTACAAAGGTTCCAAATTAATAATCTTACTAAATATTAAAACAGTCAAATGCTTTCATATTCAAGTTGACATAATTTAATAAACTCATACACTTTCCTTTTGACAAATCAAAGTTTTCATTTTCACATGTAAAAAACAGTAAAAAAAATTATGCAAAAATGTAAATACTAGAGCAACAGAACTATTTTTCTATATTTCATTTCCTCAATTGTGTATTAAAAAGAAGTTACAATTCACGTGCATTTACCATGTTGCACAGTAATGCACATACTACCGAAATCTTTTAAATGAAACACTGAATGAGGTCTCGCCTGGTACTTAGACTAGATGTTCATTTTTATTCAACAGTACAACTAATGGCATAGAATAATTCTACGTTAAAGTTCTTTTTGATGATTAAGTTACAAAGAATAAAAGATCTACAGCCATTTTATATAATCTTAACAATGAGCTTTCTGCTATGCTGTATCATCTTTTATACTTGCCACGACTAGAAGGCGTTCTGGCAGTCTCTGTCTCATAGAAGCTTTGCTCAGATGAGGCTCCTGCAGATAAAGACTCTTTTCTCAAATAACGTTTCAACTCCATCTGAATTCGATACTCATCTTCCTGCTGCATTGGCCGGTTCTTCCTATCTTTGTTTGACAGTTCTATCCTGCTTAGGCTCTCTGAATTAAAAAAAAAAAAAAAAAAGAGTACTGTTGTATTGTTATTTTCTTGTTAGTATCTCAAAGAAACTTCAAAATTGAATCTGAAAATTAACCAGCTGTTGGTGGCGGGGTGTGGGTGCATACACATTGCTTTATATATATTTATATATACATATGTACACATATACAACCAAAATGGTTTACTCTCTCTCTAGCATTACTTGCAACTCTCAAGTGAGTATTTTACAGTCATATGTATGCAGATTTTACTAAGAAACTATGAAAATGTCACTTTTTAAGATGATACAAATGGGAATGCTTCTTCAGTTATCGAAAACCATTTAACTCGTCTAGTGCAACAAAAATATTAGCATCATCAGAAGAGTATCAAGCATATGCACAGGACAGGACAAGTCTTCAAAAAGAAAACTGACTATCCATCCAAATAGTAAGTGTTGTTACACTAGGTAGTTGTGAGGGGGTGGAGGGAAACACACATCCTGCTACTGCCATAATCTAAATACTGCTGTAGATTACTTTGCAAATACAGACAAACTTACTCCAGTGCTGTCTATTACATGTTTTCTACGCCTGTTTCTAAAGCACAGGACAGAGAAGAAACTGGACTGCTAAGCCCCTCTGATCAGACAGAAGTTGTAAGAATCAAAATGGTTCTCGCCTTCTGACCTTCTCCAACTACCATTTCTCCATCTCATCTTCCCCTCCCCCCACTTTAATGAATTCATTTCATATTCTACATTTTCATAACCAACAATCTGCAACTGAAAACAAACTGTATCATTGGGCTACACGAAGCAGCTAAAGGACTTTTTGTTAAATAGAAAATAATAATCTACCACCACAAACATTTTTTTCCACTCAAGAAACTTCTTTATCTTGTAAATCTTCATTTTTGTCCACCTAAATACACATTTAACATTTACAAAATGTTCACTTGCCTGGTCCAGCAATAGCTGCTACCATGTCCAACAGAAGATGCACTTGTCTTGGTGACATAAATAGATGTATAGACTCTATCTGTCCATCCACATCCAACTAAAGAAAAAAGAAAAATTAAAAAATCATGAACACAATTTTCCTTTGAAAGTCTCAACTATTTTTGTAATAGATTTTGACACTGTAAAGAAAATTCTTTTTCCAGCAAAATTTTCATCCTCTAAACACCAAAAGCTAGAGCTTTTAACTCTGTATTGCTTCCAATTTGTATCTTGGCAAGATGAATGCAGATGTGTCACCAACAATTCATTTGCTTAAATACAATATAGGCTTAAATGCCTAACAGGAAGATTCAAGAATGCCAGTAGTTTTGCTCGCTTAATATTTCTAGAAGCAATCAACAGTATAAAGTTAGCATTACGTACTAATTATAAAATACTGAAATAGATCTGAAGTAGACCTTAAAAACTGCAAAGGTGCTCTTCAGAGTTTCTCTCTATTGTGTAGATTAATAGATTTAAATACTTTCTTCCAGAGTAGAGTGCTTTTAGAAGTCTAATTGTTTTGATACAGTTTTCAACACAGCAAGCCACTTACCTCTTCAGAGCTACTCAAGCTAAATTTATCTTAAGAACTTGTACAGATTTGTCAGTTCTAGAATCCTACACCCCTATTCTTTGGTCCACTCATGATTATTACTCATTGCATTGGGTGTAGGTGACAAAAAGTTGTCACAGGGTATGCTGCGGAGGTGCCCTCTGTGAGAAGAGGTCAGGGGTTGCCTCATGCTGGACAGAACTGGCTCTGAACCAGAGCCACCCCAGGAGGCAGCTGAGCCCATCAGTAAACCACATTCTCGCCTCTGTGAAAACACATTTAAGAAAAGGCAAAATGCCTATACAGGCTCTGAGGAAAAAACAGTTGTGAGAAATAATCCTGCAAATGTCAAGCTCAAAGAAAGAGGAGGAGAAGGTGCTATAAGTATTGAAGCAGAGATGCCCCTGCAATCCATGAAAGATACCATGGTAGAGCAGTATATCCCTGCAACTCTGCAATTGTTAAAACATTATATTAGTATCAGAGACAAGGGGCATATATTTATAAAAGTTTATTTATATACTCAGTCTTATTCTCAACTGCTTGTACTTTCTTGTACCTTTACGTAAAAGTCAAATACGTTATTTTAACTATTAGCATTTAAATGTGGCATATTTGATTTCTATAAATTTCAATATAGAAACTCAAAAGTGGAAACATTCACAATAGTTTTATAAAGCTGCAATGATGCAGCCTCAATAAGCATTTAAGGACTACTCATACTTATTGAAGTAATTATATCCTTTTAAAACTAAAGTGCTTTTAATCAGCCATTTAAACATTCCACACATACATACGCAAAGGCAGTCATAGTGCTACAAGAAAAGAGGATAAATGAACCAGCAGGAGTTTCATAAAAACAAAACAATCTTCTCAGGAGGCAATGCAGTATATAAATACAGTTTGCCTCCAAGACAGAGGAATTCTCCTTTAAGAGATTTCAGTACATTTCTTGTACTTTGAAATGTAATTTTAATTAATTGTCCTCCTACGGTTCCCTTTACTGTTCACTTTGCATGGAAATAGCAGAAGAATATCAAAGTAGTTAACATACCTGTCTACTTAAACACTTATGGACTTATTTTTCTCTTACAAATAAACACAAAAACCCCCTAACAATTATGTGCTTGTTAACAGAGAACCTTTGTACACTTTTCCTGTACTTCATTATACGGAACGTATCAGCTGGCCACTGTAAAGACGTCTTGTTAGACATATATATTAGTTTTCAATGCAAAGAAACTAAAACAAAAGCAGACTCTGTTCCCTTGAGAATCTTGCAATTTTTTTGGATGCAATAAAAAAAAATATAATCCTGCGTAACTACTAATTTAGTTAAAGACCAGGAAAGCATGACTAACCTTAGCTCCAGGAAGTACTTCATTTTGCTTTAATGTTAGGCTCAACTCCATTCTGCCAATCAGCTTACTGATCTGTACAGGGTCAGAAGGAGTAATTTCTGGCAAGTTTCTTGTTAATTGTGGATGTGGCTCATAAATGATTTTTGGGTTCCAGCTAGGTGAAAGCTTTGGTTCAGTTGCCTTAAAATGTTACATAGAGAAGAATTAGAATGTATGCCATTTGTTATAAGAAAATGTAAACATGCATTTCAAAGGAGCTTATCACACAAATGATAGTTTTACTCAAACATAAATTTGACTGTAGTATAAAAACCTACTTACTAATAACTGAAGAAACAAGGCATGTAAAACTTGAAACATAAGCCCTTCACAAAAAATTGGAGAAAGTTTCCACAGAACATTAAGTTATAGAGGATTTCCACACATTAAAATTAGCAACCAGATTCCAGTACAACACATCCTAAATTTTACTCAGTCCTAAAATCTCAATTTTCTTCCCCCTTGAAAGTTAAAGTACAGATTTCAGTAAAATTTTCATTTCTCTATCCTCTAGAATGAATCTACTGTATACACATAACAATATATTCTATCCTTCGTCATGTGACATTTTACATAATGTATTTAATTTTACCAGCTGTGTAGCTGAACACACTGGGGAGGACTTTGTTGATGCGGGAAACTCATCCCAGAAGAGAGAGACACCTGAGAGCTGAAGTAACTTGTGAGCAAAAGCAGTGGGCTGATGTACATTAATTCCAGAGCACTCATCAGCAGTTTCATCACAGTACATAGTTCTGGGAGACAAAAGCAAGGAAATAAAGATGGTAGGAGCATGCAAATTTTTACCTTTATTGTGCCATTTAGCCTCTAAGTTTGTATTTACTCTCTCTCTTCAGACTATTTACAATGCCGTTGACTGTCCTGAAAGGAGAAACCACCACTCTCTGGAAATGGGTGGAAATCTTAAATTTTCTACATGATAATTGCAACATGCTTTCAATGTCTATATACCCTAGTGTGGTATCCTAGTACTTATGTTTAATCTGATGATCAAGTGAAAGAGTCTGTGCAACAATTCTGAACAAATGTTTCTACTTGGACATACAAAAACCTTGCTTCAGAATCTTGATTTTTTGGAAAATCTATCATACAATATCTTTATGTTGTCTACAAGCACTACTTGAAAATACTATTCTGAAAGTTGAAAACTGAGAAAACATATTCTAATGCCATAAATTTTCTGTGTAATTGAATTTCTTACATTATAATACTGAGACACAGCATAAACAGTAAACTCTCAAAAAGAAGCAAGTCTCCACAGAATAGGATTTACAGTGGAAAAATACAACTGCTATTCCATACATAAAACGTATCAAAAATCAAAACAAGCTATTGATCCCTTTCAAGTAAGAAGTTACCTGATCTGCCAGTAATTTTGACAGACTTTTGAACTTCTGAGAAATGGTGTTCATTACTTACAGAAGCGGTCATTAGCTTGTCTTTAGAAAAAAAAAATCTAGATCTCTTCTAATCTGATGATTAAATACTTCAGCTTGAACATGTCAAGTGGAAGTTCAGTGGAGAAACCGTTCACTAGTTTTATGTAAGTGGTAGTCTTAATGGGGATGCTGAAGAGCCAGTGTCTAGGTGTATATAAAGAATGTGTGCATGTGAGTACAGGAACTGGGAAAAGAAGATTTTTCTAAAAATCTTTACCTTTCAATTCGAATTTCAAGTGCAGTTCCACTTTTAGAGTTTTCCGGCACATGTTCAATTCGCAAAACAGTATCTAGAAAGGTAACTTTCACCCTTCGCAGAACTTAAAAGAGAAAATTAAGAGACAGCAAGCACTTAGGTCACTTAATAAATTTATAAACCAAATGAAAGACCACCTTAAATTGAGGCAGTTCTCAATGAAAATAAATTACAAGATCTCAAGTGACAATGTAAACTACTATTCAATGTCTAATATGTACATCCATACCAGGCAATGAACCTTTAATGCTCAGATACTAGAGCGAGCGACAACTCAAACCAAGTCGTTCAGCAGCTCAGCTGCTTAAGAATCCTTAAAGTTCCTGCTTCACTGTCCACCATGTCTGAACTCCTAAATAAGCGTAAGCATCACGTTGGTTTACCTCGTTACTTGTATTTCTAGACCTAATTTTAAAGATTTCCCTTAGCTCAGACATTCCATCACTAAGCTCTCCACAGCACCATGTGGTCATAAGCCCTTAGCTTCTTCCACTTAAAAACAAGTGCAGTTTCTAAAGAACATCTAGCAGCATAGTGTAATTATTCAGACACGTCATCACAGGTCAGCTTTGTGTAAAAGTAGCTGAAAAACTATTGTTTTTCCTTCAAAAACAACACTACTAACAACTATCTAAGTCTGTATGACGTACCAAATTGGCACTTTAAGAACCAAGGCATCTCACCAATCGTCCATTCAAGCAAAGGGTCACCTAGATTGGCTCTAGTATAAACAAATGCTATTTTGGCCCTGAAGAAGGGCTCATTCTGTCAACTCAAGGATGTCTACACACATTTTTGTATATGGTTTTCTTGCCCCTCTGAATATAGGGGGGGACATTGTCTGAATAGGGACAATTGTCCTGCTTTCCTATTTAAGCTTTACAGGTAACAAGCAAAGATATGGAAGACAAGTTATAGCAAATGAAACGTCATTTTGTAAAACTGAAACACAGTATAAACTTATTTATAACCTGTGATCTTCATTCAGACTTCAATAATGAATTCATACCTGTTTCGATAGTTTCTGCAAATTTCTCAAGTCCTTCAAAAGGCTGGGACCCTTCTCCTTGTTCATCTGTCAATTTTTGGCTAAGACACTCTTTTGCAAGTTGCATACTACTGGTCATAAAACTTGACCAATACATAGGCTCAGATCCAGATGCTGCAGAGTAAGAGAAGTCTTAATAAATTTGGCTGTGAACATTTTGAAACAATGAAAATAAAACAAAATAACTAATACATTTGGCACAACAAGAAAAGAGTTTCAACAGCTTAGTAAGACATCATGATCCGTCTTTCTGGAATATACTACTTGAAAATGTCTTTAATCCTTTTAGATTGTACTCTTACGATTCTGATATTTGAAAACTCAAAATAAACAAGACAAAACCAGAGTTAAGTGTAATCAATCTTCAATAGTGGTCTAAGTGAATAATTCCACTTAAGTTTTACTGTATTGGTATGACTTTGCAGGCATAATTAGCAAGATTAAATCAAAGAATAGTCTGTTTTATTTTAAGGTTTTCGACTCTATTTGAAACATGTCCTTTACAGGGAAGGACTAAGTGAGGTTTAAAATGTTAACTTAGCATATTAATTTAAACATGTTTTACATGTCCAACACAGACCTGGCCTAATAACCATACAATAATAAACAGCAATCCTGAAGTACGGCATGTATTAAGCTGAACAAAAATTTTTTTAGCAGCCAGATTAACTTAATTGAAACTCCTATCAGCTACTGCCAAGTCTATTGCAAGCAAATGCTGTAAAACTAGATCAGAAAATCTAATAAACTTCAAACATAACGTACAAAGAAACAGAAAGTAAAAATAAGCACAAATGCAAACACGCTAAATGGACGAAACATTCTAGCTTAACACTCAGGATGTAACTAGCATGACATTTTTTTCTACTGTATTATAATGTAATGTGCATCAAGCATAACTAAATGAACACAAGCAAATACATAAAGCTTCCTCCTAGTACTACCATTCTTTCAAAGCAATAATCTCACACCAGAAAGTATGACTGCTCAAAATTTACTTCCAGTTAAACAAACAAGAATGAAATGCAGAGTACATATAAGTAAGTTACTTGAAGTATCTTGCAATAAAAACGGATAAAAGCATTTATTCATTTTTCATCCTCTTCAGGAAGAGGAGAAAAAATTAAAGGAAAAAATCAAAGGAAAAATACTTTTTTCCATCTTCTTTACACAATAGAAAGGAAAACAAAATCCTTCAGACATTCGCTCAATAATCTCTGCACATTCAAAATGCACTGAATACACATTAACGGAGTTTCTAAAGGTTTGGTAGGCACTGAAAATTTATCGCCAAGGCAGTCAAAATTCAGTCATCTAGATTTGAGTTGATACAAACAAAACAGAAGTGCTCAAAATCTTCTCAGCATTCTAATCACTGTTACTAAGTACTTACAGTAAAAGTCATCATTTCAGACTGTGATAGCAATTAAAATATTCATTATCCAAACACACACAAAACGCATCTTCCACCATAACATTGCTGAAGAAAGCCAGAACCTCCCTGAAATTCCTGCCCATAGTCTCACGCTATTGTGTTCTCCTCCTGTCACCTAACAGCCAAGGTCCACATCTCCCAACGCTGACTCAGGGCACTTGGCATACAGCAACCAAAAAATTTAGCTAACAAAAGGTCCCTACCACATAGTACCCTTATCATTTCTATTTCTGAAACTGTTTGGAGGAAGAGATAGAGCAGCAGTAACATAATAAACATCTTAAGTTACTTAATAGAACCATCAACTAAGAAACACTTCTTTATTACATTCTCTGTCATTAATGCATTTAAAACCCAATTAATTGGATAAGGCTAACAGCTGACTAAAGCAAGTGCAGCTGTTTGTCTCTAAAAATTATGACATGTCCCCTTCAGAAACAAAAAAATAACAAGCCTACCAAGCCTTGGTCTTGGCCTGAAGACCATCTCTAGTCCTTTTACTTCTAATGCACAGTTATCCTGTAGCAATGACCCCCACGGAACCGACAAAGAAATTGACTGGATAAAACCATCTGTGACTTCCAGAGGTGCATCTGCAGACTCCAGGATCTCATTAAGACACTAGAAAAAGACAATAAAAAAATAATAATAAAAATTTCAGTGTAATAACAACAATAAAATGTAACACAGATACATTATATATATGTGTATGTGCATATGTATATAAAACATACATTGAGTAACAAAGAAAACAGATCAGGCTATCAGAAAAGGAATTATACTCTGAGAGACAAACTGTCCATTTTCAAGTACTTTGATTCCACCATAGTTTGTTTTCCACTTATTACTGAGCTTTCAGTATAATACACTTCTACCTGTGAGTAGCTGTATAACCCATATTTTTACATTGCATCAATAAATTCTGCTACAATACTGACTCTCAAAAAAGTCATAAATTCAATTTATAAAAAGAGTTTAAAAGATGTTTTTGATTTTTGATTATTTTTAAAATGTTGTTCCACAAGATCATATAATAAAAAACAAAAAAAGTTCAGAAAACAAAGTTTTCATTAAGCCTTCAGTTGTAATTGTTGCATTACATTAACTACTTGCTCTATCTATACTCTTAGTAACTTTGTTTTTAGAATTTTGTTTACTTTTCTAGTTTCTGTTCCAAAGTCCGCTCAAGAAGTAGAAAAAGACATCCATTTAATAAATAAATAAATAAACCAGGACCTGAAACACTTCTGTTAGGAAATTACTTAAGAACCAAATAATTAACAAAGATCCAGTGACATTAAAATGTTCTTTTGAATTAAATGTAGTAATTGGAAATATGGTAATGGCCTAAGATAAAGAAATTATTATTTGGCATGAAAACCTTATTTGAAATAACCACCAACTAATTTAAAGTACTTGAATCTTATAAAATATAGCAAATAAATTTGCTGTAGAAAGAAGAAAGTTATTGAAACTGATTTTAAATAAATTTGACCTCAGATATCTTTTTGCTACCAACATACATCGCAACAAAAATATTTAATAGTAATAAGGAGCGAACGTAAATAAAAATTTACTATTTTAAAGCGTTTATATATATATGTGTATCAAGCAGTTTTATATCAATTGCTCCTAAAAAGGAACAACTGGAACATTCTAAGAGAAATTCCAGAAGTGAAGCACAGCCTTCATATCAGGACTTGTTCCCACACCTGACTGAAAGCATGCAGCTGGAGTCACAGTGCTACCACCAGCTAAAGCACTACAGTGATGTACCGTAAAACCCAGCCTCTAATCACATGGGTTACATTCTGATTTTCCAAACAGCCCAGGAGTTACAGCAACAGTCCCAGGTATTCCTACCACCTCTATAAGCTATAAATACATGTAGAAAATTGGCTGAAATATCTCTAACAAGATAAGCAAAAGTATCCACAAAAATTGGCGAGATAACATGCCAAACACCACTCATGCTGGTGATTCATGGAGAGCCAGCTTACGATGACTGCAGGAAAAAAGAGCTGTAGTAGTTTCACAACATCTGTTTTGCAATCTGTCATACATGGCAGTCACGTGCAGAGAACCTTAACCGTGTCATTCATTGTTTACAAGTCGGAAAGAAAAACGCTCATCTACAAAAGGGAAAGATAGCCTAGGCATTAATGCAGACACATTTAATCACTCTGTATACATAATTAACTACCCATTTAAGCGCTGTCCATAACTACAACTACTTCAAACTGTTTCTATTTTAAATAATGCCACTTTGATAAGTGGAGACTGCTGTGACATCCACTAGAGGGCATAATATTTCAATTAAAGCCTGCCATAGAAAAGCTAGACACAAGACAGGAAAGAAAAACAACCAGCCAACTCTCTACACTAGAACAGGGGTAATACCGAGCATTTCTTCAAACGTCTGCCTCCTGCCACGTGCAAACAGACTCCATATAAACGACTGGAAAGGCGTTAATTGAAAACATCAGACATTCACAAGCATTTTAAAATGGACCCAGAACGCAGTATGGTAAGAATGTGCTTTGGCAGCAGCTTGTAGAGCAGTAAGCCTCTGCCCTTCACCTTCCACGCTACCTTGAAGGCCAATGACTGACACCCAGAAGCACTCCAGGCTCCTCCTGACCGTCACCTGACTGGCAGGTAGAACGCTGTAACACTGGTAATTAACCCGAGAAACTTCACAAAACACTACAAACAGGGTCACAGACCTTTACTAAAGCAGGCTGGAAGTATTTATGTGTATGTACAGATGGCTACATACACATAAATATTTACAAATATACACACCAGGACTGAAAGAAGCTTCTGCTGGCTCGAAGCACAGCACAGCCCACCTGGTGAGCCGCCTCAGCTGGAAGCAGCTTTCCGTTTTCCCTTTAAAAAAAAAAAAAAAAAAGCTTTCAGCAGCTCAAGCCGAGGCCATGCAGCTCTCTAAAAGCAACCCCGAGCCCAGCATAACGCTGTCAGTGAGAGCTCGGGTGCCTCCAGGCTGGGTACAAAGCTCAGCAGGCACAGGGACGGCTGCGTGTCCGCATCACCTCCAGCAACCGCGATCCAGCACCGCCCTCAGCAGGGCAGCGCCTCCTCCTCCTCCCTGCCAGCAGCCCTCGCCTTCCTTCAGTCACAGTGCAAACACTTTTTTCCCCTCCCTGCTTTCCTATAATTAAAAACAACAACAAAACCAAGACGTGGCTAGAAAAACGTCTGTAACAAAGACCCAGGTTTATTTCTGTAACCGCCCGCCCAGCGGAGGGGAGCTCCCGGCCGGAGCGGGCCGGACACGGCTGCAGGCGACGGGCCGCTCCCTCGGGCACACGTCGGCGTCTCTTACCCACTTATCCAGCGGGACCTGCGTCAGGGAGCCGGTGCCCTGGTAGAGATCCAGGCTGAGCTGCTCCAGGCTGAGCTTCTCCTGCAGGAAGTGGCCCAGGTACCGCTGCAGCAGGTACCTGCAGGCCCTCTTCTTAATGGACTCCGAGAAAGGCCACGGCATGGCGGCGGCGCCGGGGGCCGCGGGGACGGGCACCGGGACGGGGCGGCCCCAGGGATGGGCCGAGCGGAGGCCGCCGGGAGCCCCTTCAGCGCGGGCTACCGCGGGGCGAGGAGGCGCCGGTGCACAGCTCCATCCTCACTCGGCCGCCGCCATCTTCTCGGCGCCCCGCGAGCGCGGAGGGGGCGGCGGCGCNGGGGGGCGGGGGGCGGCCGGGGCTCCCCTGCGTCAGCTCCACGCTGCTGGCACCAGGCCGGGCCGGGCCGCCGCCACTCGCCGCCTTCCTCCGCGCACCACTTCGCCGAGCGCCGCCACCGGCACCGTGACGTGCGCGCGGAAGTGGCGTCGCCGAGCGGAGGAGGCGGGGGCGGAAGCGGACGCGGGAGGCGCGGAAGGGGGCGGTGGTCGCGGCCGCCGCTGTGAGGAGCCGACCCCGGGGCGGGAGAGGTGGGCGCGCCTCGGCGGGGCGGCAGCGCGGCCGGAGCTGCAGGAGGGGCTGCAGCGGGCTGGGCCGGGCCCTTGAGCTGGTAGGTGGGTAGGAGGGAGGGAGACTTCTATTCTCAACAGCTATCCGTTACAGTTTTTCCAGGCGTAACTTGGTTTTCACTGTGCATTGTGGATCAGCTAAGTGCAGAATTAGTTACTGCTGAATCATAACGGAGTCCTACACAGTGCGAGCTGCTCGCGCAGGAAGCAGCTAGTCATGCCATAGTGCTCCTGTGTGCTGCTGTGACCCCAGGCGGTTCTCAGGAGCTCTGCTTTGGGTCCTCCGGACTGCTGCGGGTCATAGAATTCACTGGGTCTCGTATTTTACCTTTTTTTGGGTGATGGTAAACGTGTCTACTTAAGATGTAGCTCTGGCTTTATGATGTTAATGTACTATGTTGGCTGTAGTGGAATGATAAATCTAAGACGACTGCTTCCATGTGCAGAATGGAAACTGACTGCAATCCTATGGAGCTGACCAATAACACCGAGTCTGAAGAGGACTCTGACTACAGAGACTTTGAAGAAGCAGACGTGAAAGATATGAGACTCGAGGCCGAAGCTATTGTGAACGATGTTCGGTTTGCTGTCAGCAACATGTTTGTCTCAAAAACCCTTCCGTGTGCGGAGGATGTGGCATACATCAACGTGGAAACCAGGGAAAGGAGGAGGTACTGCGTGGAGCTCACTGACTCAGGACTCAGGGTAAACTGACTTGTTTATGATTTCTTAAGCCTCTTCACTTTGAACAATTATCCTGTTCAGAAGGTGCCTAGAAAGCTACTTCAGTGACACCAAAACTGCATGCATATTTCTCTTGTACTCTTGTGAAAGCCTGTTCTACGTGTTCTCCTAGAAAGTGGAACTTTAATTACTGCAAGCAAAGCAAGAAGGGAAGTTGTTGGAAGGGCAGGCATTTATTTGAGACACTTTGCAAAATGATGAAGACTGAAGCAGCTGATGGACAAATTTACTACAAGCATATTAGTCTTCTCAGATACCAAAAAACATCAGTAACGCAGGATGTACACAACTCCATTTTGCACTGTTCATATTGTTTGTGCAAATGTGTAGAACTAAGACTTTTCAGCGGTGATGATAAATTTTACTACTACTATGCTGAGTTTTGATGAAAAGTATTTGAAACGGTCTAAGTGCTGTGTTATTAGTATGATCTCCAGTAGAAAGCACAAACTGCAATTTAAATCAAGTATCTTTTTTCTTTTCATACTACTCTACAACCTGAGTGAAAAAGTTAAACTGTCATGTTTGTTTCTTGTTGCAAGGTGATCCTAATCACAGAGAATTAACCAATGGTTTCTTTGTTGCAGGTAGTAGCTTATGATTTTGATCAGACTGATGACAGTTTGCAGAACCCGTACCATGAAACTGTCTACTCCTTATTGGACACTCTCAGCCCTGCATATCGGGAGGTGTTTGGAAATGCGTTACTACAAAGACTAGAAGCTTTGAAGAGAGATAGTCAGTCATGATTTACGCTGAAGCAAGGAAGATTTAATACTAGAAGGAATTCCTAGTATGAGGCACTGAGATCTTTCTTATAAATGCAGCTGCAAACATCTTAAGCTTCATTTTTTGCATTAATATCTAATTCATGCTAGTACTAATCTATAACATGTTTCTGCAGAGGATTTGCCTATATCACAGTACTATTAAAACTACTTAAATTGTAAAGCTAACCAACATTTTCTTTTTCTGGTAGGTGAGCAAATAACTTGCTTCTTTCAAAAACATTCAAAAAAAGTTTGGTCTCTTTTCCAAGTGTTGCTATCCAAAGCTCTTGAAGAAATGTAGAGACGATGTTATATAGGCAAGTAATAATCTTTTTGTGCTTATTATTGTCATATCTACTTTTTAAAATGGAAATTAACCACCTAATTAATATCTACTAATTGAAATTAATAGAGCAAAACAAGCAAGTTAACTTCTATTTTAAAATGAAAAATAGACTTTCATTTTGATTTGCTGTGCATAAATCTGAAAATTCTAAGCTTCAGTAACAAGAAAGATAGCTCTTGAACAGTTGAGTGTTGCTTATATAATGACAATATCTGAGTTGAAAGGAAGGTTCAGTAGTGCTTGATCCATCCTTGTCTACAGCAACCAACAAACTCCAAAGAGTGAATGAGATGTACTGTTACTATATGAATGTATTGTCTGAATCGAAAATGAGTTAAGCACAGAAGTAACTTAGGATGTAACAGGCTACATTCCTTAATGATGTTGTTATATATTGTTGTTACATATGATATATATGTATGTATGCTATATTGTAACTTTTGGGAGGCTTGGAAGACTTTTAGCTTGTTTACTATTCTGAATGTGTGTTTACATGATGTACAGGATATACCCAAGAGTATTTTTGCTTCAGCCTTTACTTTCTATGATACAGTACTTTGGTACTCCTGTTTTTCAACTTTTCTTCCTCAATTGTATAGCATCCTGTTCTAATGAATACTAAGTATGCACTGTAATGTTGATTGCATTGTATTGGTTTGAAACCAAAGGTTGTATGAAATTTGTTAAGACTATTACAAACTGGAAGACATACCCTGTATTTTCTACTTAAAAACTGGTACAAATCTCTTTATAAATCCATTGTATTGCTTTAACTTTTCAACTATGTACTGAATGGTAGGCTTTTTTTAAAAAAAAATACTGTTGGCTAGAAATACTCAAACTTCTGAACTGGCATTCTGTGACTATCATTTTTTTTGTATTCTTGTATTATTCAATATTTATGCATCTTTATTTATTCTGCCATGCTTTTGTGCTAAGTTTATACAGTATCTTTGTTGGGGCCATGCTTAGGAATACATCAGTTCTTGTGAACTCACAGATTCCTATGACTTCAGTAGAGCTATATTCACTTATACTTGCTGAGGAATGGTCATATTAATTGGAGAAACCAAGGGCAGTTTTTACAATAGTTTTTGGAGTAGTGATATTATAGCTGTGCCTGGTTCCTGAGAGAACCACAGTCAGCTTTTCTATTTTCTTGAGCTTAATTTAATGTTTATTTCATTATCTTGTTAGGTTGACATTTCCAATGTTAATCTTCTGATCTAGGGTGTTGACCCGTGCTCTAAAATTCGTTCATAGGCTCTCTTTTGCACACTAGTCTGTGGCACGTCGTTAGTCCTCTGTGAGGAGAATGTACTTTATCAAATTTATATTTGAATATTTTCCCTTGCAATTAATTTCCTTGTTCAATTTAAACAACTAAAGCATTAAATAAATGCACCAGAGTGTTGATGTTTTCTTGTGTGGGGGTGGTTCTGGAAAGGGAGGGGTATGAACAATCAAAAGTATTCTTTCTTTTGGGAAGAACATGTTAAATAACAGATTGTTAAAAAATATTTCAAAAGTACCTTTGACTGCAAACTTGTATCCACTGAAACTGATGTGGAAAAATAGGATAGATGACTATAAAGAGGAACTTGGAAAGCAAACATGAGAATGACAAATGAAAAAAATGCAGAAGTTAATGTTACATCCAGGTTTTTTTTCTTTGCTATCTTTAAAATGCTTTGTCATTTCAAGTGCTTATTATAGACCTAAGCTGAGTAATACTTACAAAACATGGTTTGTAGACGTTTCCAGAAGAATTTTCTATTATTTCTTACAAAGTACTGCAGTGTTAACTCAGAAGTGAGGGAGCTATGTCATTCCATAGTTTATCGTTCTGGGTTTATGAAGAAAACGCTCTCCAGTCTTTATATTTAGAATAGTTGCCTGTATGGAGCTTCTTTGAAGCACTAACAATGCATTATTTCAATAGGTCTCCTTAGACCAATTTTTTATTTTCTGAAATGGAAGAAGTGCTCCTTGGCCTAATGCAGCTGTAAATCTGTGAACTGCATGTTTCCGGAAGATTTAACATCATCTATTACCACAAGAACAATCATCAAGACACAGTATTGCTCGCTGGCTAATTACTGATGTTTCAGTACCTAAAAAGCCTCAAAGCCTGCTTGCTATCAGACAGGATGTCGCATAACATAGCCTTAAAGCTTTTTTTTTCTCTCAGCAGACCTTGTCCTGCTCAGTGTCAGGACTAAGTCCCCCCTTTACTGACTGTGGGTGTTTGTGTTTGTTGTGGAATAGATTAAATTACATATGAAAAAAAAAACATATGTACACGCTGAATGCATGATTATATTCATGCTGGGTCTTGAGTTCCTCAGCAGACTTCTGAAGAGTAACTCCTCGGATAACATCCATGTTTGAGTAAGAACTGTTGTTAGGGGTAATGCAGCCTGAGCCTGAGGAAACAAATGTTAACCTGAGAGGAAGGGCCCTGCCTTCGTGACTCGTTCTTGGCTCCTGCGAGGAAGATGATGGAAAGAGACCAGAAAGGAGCACTTCCACGTCGTGGTGTGCTGCAGGCAGTCAGGTTCACAGGTGAAACAGCCAGGGCAAGGCAGCTTCACACATAGTGTGGCCAAGGTGGCAAGCTTTACACAACATTAGAAGTCCCGAGACGCGTCCCCACACTATAATTCTTAAGTCAAAACCGGCCGAGCCGCCGCAGAAGGCCCTGGAGGAGGGGTGCCGCCTGGGCAGGGCCGCCCCGCGCAGCCGCCTCCCCGTGCTCCCCGCCCTTAGCAACGGGCCGCGTCGCGGGCTGCGGCGATGGCGGCGGGACCCGTGCAGAGCCGGCGGCTCTTTCTCAACCACCTCGACTCCTACTGCGGGCGCAACGTTGGCGAGGTGACGGCACGGGCCCGCGCTGCCTGAGGCGCCGCCACTCTCCCATTTGCCCCAGCCACGGCCCTCGGGCTGCAGCGCGGCAGGAGCCGGGGACGAGCGGCGGGGAGCTGGGATGGGGGAGGTCCGGGGGTGTCACCTAAAGTAGCTGCTGTGGAGAGGGGCTGGAGGCAAGGAGGGTGAGAATAGGCGAGGGAAAGAAAAGAGAGCAGGAGCTGGAGGTGTGCATTAAGCAGGAGAGCTGAGGCAACAGCTGATCGCTGTGGTGAAAGATAACCCTCCGAGATAACGTTTCCCGGAGAGGAGCCTGGTTGCAAAGAAAAGGCATGGAGGGACCCAGCAAAACCTCTTCCTGCTCCAAAGCGTTTCCCTGCTCAATGGGAAGCTGTGTTCTGAGCTACATGACCAGCATCAGAGCTAGCCAACAGCCTCATGCCTGGCAATGAGAAGCAGTGTGGGATCCAGAATGTATCTGCAAGCAAATGTCTGTCTCATATATTGCAGTATTTATCCAAATGTGTTGTTGGAGCATCACTAGAAAGCATGGAAGAATATGAGGAGGAGGTTGAGGAGGAGGAAAAGGAAAATAACTTGGATGCTGAAGCTCTTAAGAGGCCAAAAGAGGGAGTCTACCAAATAGTGGGTACTCTTTCTAATCCAGAGAGCACTAAACCACATTTTGCAGTGGAAACGTATGAAGTAAGTAATAATCTTATTTTGGGTCATCGTTAGACAAAATATTGCAAGTCATGTAAAACAACCCTCTTTAATAAAGTGGTCTCCTATTGCTGCTGGAAGTTGTATACATATATTTTATTCCCTTTGCTTCTTGCATCCTGTTTCCTCTTCCCTTCTAGTTCTGATATAACAAATATTAAAAGGAAGGAATCCAGTCTTAAAATAGTTTATTTTTAAAAAACAATGGTTCTGGACATGTTGTCTATCTTAATCATCCACACGTCTGTTTTCTTTATCCCTCAAAACACACTTGGTTGTCTCTCCTGTATCTTTTATTGCCTTCTGAAGATAGCAGCAGTGTAATCAAAGCTAATGTCCTCCCTTCTTAATGCTTCACTGAAATCACAGCTTCCTCTAGCAGCTAATTGTTCCAAATACCTACATTCTTGTATGTTTGTCCAGAGTTTAGCTAACTGAAAGAGGGTTGCTTTTAAGAATGTGATTGCTTATTGTTTTCTGAAACTAAAATTGTTTTTAACTCTCTCAAGTTGATTATCCAGAATCTTCAAAAATTTGAAGGTTTTGACCTGAAATTCTATACAGATGAGGCTTTTAATGCAAAAATTATGGGTAACTGTACTTAATTTCAAGCACTGCTGTCACTCAAAATATTTGTTGGACTTGTTCAAGTGATACAGCCAATCTACATCTTGTTTTGCAAGAAAACTGATGTTTTCTTGAGTCTTGCCTGTTTTGCCAGGTAATTCTTGTTTAAAATACCTATAAAAGCCATAGAACTATATTAATGTGTATTGTAAATCAGAAGTTTCATCGCTTGCATTTGACAAATAGTTTGATATTAGTCCTGTGAATTATTCAAGCATCCTTTTCAGAAATCTATGTGCTAGAAAACTGTGTTCTATTGGTAAGTTATACTTGAAAAAGAAATGTGGATTGTGGTTTGGGTTTTTTTCTTCTTTTTCTTCTTTCCTTTTTTTTTCTTAAACAACAAATTCTAACTACTCTTTTTCCCCAGGTCTCTTCTCGGAAAGAGCTCTTAAGTTATCTGCTTGAATGTGACATTATTTTATATAATATCACTGAGGATGCAAATCAGATTGAGGAAGCAACATGGGCTGCTTCTGGTTAGTATAGCTACCGACTGAACAGAAAATTATGTGCTATGCAGCTCCCAAAGTTTGCAACCAAAGTATAATGAAGTAACTTGGGATTTGTAGTTTACTATATTATAAAACTGGGTTCCTTGATGGGGAGATGCCACACAAATCTTTCAGTTCATTAGCAAGGGAACATGGATTGCATTCTAGCACTCATAAGCTAGAGAAGCTGACATATCTATGTAGATAGTTATTTCCATAAATATCTATCTGCTGCCATCTTATCTATTTGTATTTAAAGGTGGGCAGAAAATTTTCTCCTGTAAGCAATGTTTCAATGTCTTTGATAATTATCTTAACTGTATTTTTTACTTAAAACTGCAAGTAAAAGTACTGTTAACAGTCTTTCTACAATTTTCTCCTGATTGTTATATCCAAATTCTAATGGGTGTCTGGAATCTTTTTATGGTGACAGTGCAATATTGTTCTTTATATGATAGCTAAACTGAAATATGCTTTCTTTTTCTCTTTTTCTGTGATATGCAGCTTTGTAGAGATTATGTTAATTACTGGTATTGTGGTTCCTCATTCACATTATTTTTCTATTTGTTCTATTATTTATTATTGATTCATTTTTATTTTATGCCAAGCAAAATAAAGAGTCTTTACTTCAAAACACTTAACACAAAATATTATAGCATAAATGTCTATACAGGACCTCCATAAAAAAGCAAAAACACAATTTGTATAATACAGTTCACAATAAATTAAATTATTTGCTTTCATTTTACAGCCCTACATGCAGAAATAGAACTTTTTGCAACACCAAAGTTATTCATCCTCATTTCTACAGTAATGACCTGGGCAAGAAGCAAACCCCCTGACCCAGTAAGTAATATGAGAGAGCATTCCTCTTTTACTGAATATTTCCATTTAATGGAAACTAAATTGAACAAATGAATAAATATTTCCATTTAATTTGTTCATTAAATTCAACTAAACAAAATATTTCAGTATGTACTTCAATAACAGCAGATAAAGTTAGTGCCAACAAGTGTATTTTTCTTCATGGTCCTTTCACCTCAATCCCTGCTTACCGCTGGAATTGTTAAATCTGTTCCACTGAATAAAGAGGTGTAGACACTGATGGGAGATGCACAGGCAGACATTAGGACTGCTTTGACATGCTCTCTCGAGTATCAGCATTAGAAGTTTTAAGAATTTCAAATGAAAACAAAATAGATTTTTAAAAAAAATACTTTTAAGAACTTCTTTTAACCATTAGGCCTTTAACAATTATTCTTGATATTCTTTAACAATTTTTCTGCAAATAATTATTCTTTAACAATTATTATGTATAACAGTCACACTTTTTTTCTTCCTAGGATGATCCTGAGATTCCTTTCACTGAGGAAGATTATCGCAAAAGAAAATCTCATAATAACTTTATGGATCACATAAATGCTGAAAAACTTGTTCTTAAATTTGGGAAAACTGTATGTAAAAGCCTTTTAGATTTAGATTAACTAGTATGTTTCTTATCATTTTATATATATTTTAGAATCACTTCCTTTATCTTTGGTTGTTTCTACCCGATTAGATTATCATACTAGAGAACAGACCATGCCTCCTTCTGTATATAGGAGCTATTATTAAACACATACCAACAGTGGCTCAGATTGTGTTTCACAGCTTCAGAAAATTGACACTGTTGTTATTAAAGATGGAGTACTGTAAAGGTTAAGAAAGAGAACTGGAAAACAAGGAAATACATTGTATGATGAAGGTGGTGTTTGGTCATTCTCTTCATGTATTAGCAGCCTCCCACAATAAAGATCATTTGGTGTCCATAGCAGAAATTTATCAAACTAATCATAGAGGGAGGGAAAAAAAGAGATTATTTTTACTTTGAATGGAGTATGCACTTCTCATCCTATGCCATACTGAGAAAATAGCACTACAAATTATATTCTAAGAATGCCAGTAAAATTTGTTTTAAAATTTGAGTATCAGTGGTACATTGCTCTTGCTTTGCCTGTAACGTGGAGTTATAAGGTTATGGAATAACTTTCATAGTTGTATGTTAGAAACATGAAGATTGCAAACAATGTCCACTAAGCCTGGTAAATACTTCTGCTACCAGTAACATCTAGATGAGCATTGCCTCAATTTCTTTGTCTTGTCCTAGGTATTGACTTACTGCACAGTAGCTGTAAGCTTGAAGTCTTTGGTTTTTTTACCACTAGAAAATTTTTACCTTTATCTTTGTGGCACAGAATTAGGGCTACGCAGCTTTTCCCAGAGAGAAGCCACTGGCTCAAGGGTCAGGATGAGTTCAGAATTCTGAAAAAAACATCTGCCTACCACAAATAGATCTCATCATCTGCCAGCTCTGTTTTCAGTGGCAGCCCAGTTCCTGAGTTAAGAATTATTCCCAATTAAAACGTTTTATAACAAGAAAACCAACAATCGAAGAGAACAACCAAGCCCAGAGCTGATTATAATAGCTAAAATCTGACATCTAGTGGCTTTAATGAATATTACACCGAAACGTGAAGGTCTTCACTGGTGACTAAACACGCTGCATGCAACTGGAGCTTACCTAATCATTGCTTTAAGATTTTTCATTAAGTATATCTAACTAATCTCAAGTAGTAACTTCAAGTGTGACTCGTGACACTATATATATATATATTGAGGATTTGAACCTACTTTACAGGTTTTTATTTAATTGGGTGATGAACTGTAGTTTGTTTTCTGTAAGTGGCACAGAACTTATTGTGAGGTAAATCGTAGAATATCCTACTGGTTACCTTCTCCATAGGGTAGGTGAGAAATGGCTCTTCCATGCTTCCACAAGAGTCGGGTTTTTCCTGCTGAGAGACAGAAATCAGTGTGCCTTCTCCTGGGGCACGGGTGCAGTCTGTTCAAAACAAACCTAGAAGCTGCTGTTCTGAGGGTATAAACAGTTTCTTTCTAACTTAGTGCTACCCAAGCAAACTTAGCGTGAAAACTGTTGTGCTACGCATAATGTCTTCTGATTTTAATATTACATATGATTACTAACAAGCTGTTGTATTCAACTGAGTTGAAATAGTTTTTATTACAAAGATTTATTTCATAAGAAGATAGATATAAATGCGTTAGATGAATACAATACAGTGATATATCACCTGGCATCTCTATATATGATTCTTTGCTAATACAATCAAAGGTTGTCTAGCAGTGTTCATGCTTTTATATTTCTGAAATACTATAAAGAATGTAGCATAAAATTTGATCTCAAATCTTAACATTTATTCTGTCCATTGGCAAATGTAGGTTCTTCTACTTAATGTTATGGAGATATATAATGTTTGAGAGCTTTACAACACCAGAATTATTTAAGAATCTTGTTTCAAATTCAAAATATCTGTCATCCTAAATAAAAAGATTTGCTAGAAATTTCCCTCCTTAAGACAATTTAAATATTGTGTATTCACTGTGTATAAGCATCCCTAGCACTGATCCAAGTGGTATCATTTTTATGTAAACAGCCAACCAGAACAGACAAATTTATGACCAGGTTGGCATAATGGTCCACAAAAAATATAAGGATTGATTGTGATGTATGGTTAGGAAAAGTTTATATCCACTGATTTCAAAATTATATATCAAAATGAAAACTAAGTGGTTAGGAAAGTATTGAACTTGCATTTCTTTGTGCAATCAAATACAAATATAATACAATTGGGGAAAAAAAAAGCTTCAGTGAATTTCAGAGTTACACCTGTTGGAAAAAGAAAATTGAAGCATAGTTGATCCTGATTGCTTCATGCTATATATAACTTTTAACTTTTAAGAATTTTTTAGAATTTCAGTTCCAATACAGATACATTGATTCAAAGCAATGTTTTTTTTTTTTTGGTTGTTTTTTTTTAAGGAAATGTTAGCAATAGGACTAACAAAACTACTAGTTATGCAACAATTGGTCTAGCTCCAAATTTTAAGAGAGATAATTTAAACACTTTGCATATTTAGTATACAAGTTCTCAAGTTTCAGTGCAAGCCAGTATTCCATTAGCGGTACTGTTTTTATAAAACCTTTCATGTTGATTTTACTTCACAGAACAAACATGCATTTTCAACTTACGTTGTTGCTTCAGGACTTCAATATGGAGCTGGGGAAGGAGTCTTACACTACTTTTTTAAGGTAGATATCTAAGTATTTTTGAAGACTTAATATCTAAAGGCAAATTGCACTGGAATTAAATGTATTTGTGATAGTTTCAGTAACATAACCTCAATGTTCTTGTGAACAGAATTTGTTATTTGATCCTATTAAAATGATTTTTAGCTACAGTGGAAGTGATTTCCACTTTATTGACTGTATATGTTTTTTAGCTTTCCTGTAATTTCTGAACAGTACCCTCATTTTCACATTACAAGCAGAACATGTCTGTCTTATCAATGGAATGAGGAAAAATGCCTTTCTTTTCAACATTACATTCTTTTTATTACTATTCTTTGGGTTACAAAGTACTAAGAATAATATTTGCCAAGACCAAAGAGGATTTTTTTTTAAAGAAAATTTTATTGATTTTTGTAGGCTGCTGGTATTTCTCAGAGTTGTTTACTGCAGTTCCAGTAGTCATTCAACAAATTGAATTTTAAAATCTTGAATACATAAATTTGCTTAGTTAAAAGTAATCTTCTCCTTCTAACTTCATTATCTATTTTTTATTTTCAGATAGGTTGGCTTAGTGAGACTACTGCAATACCTGTTTTTGGACAAGGAAAGAATTATATTCCAACCATTCATGTTCTTGATTTAGCAGCGTAAGTAAAGAAACTTCCACTCGGACCGTCATTGATGCATAGCTAGGTAACAAATCAAAAACTACTAGGAGAGTACTGAGACTTTTAAATCGGGGTAGAGCTGGATTTAAGGATGCTATTTGGCCCTTCTTATTGAGTTTTAGTTTCTTCAGTCCTAGATATGTCTTCTAGAAAGCTTATGTGTCTGTTGCACGGGTGCTATGCTTTTAAGAAATTACAGGCAGTGCTGCAGGTAGAGCATCATATCAGTTAACTAGAAATGGATCATGGACTCTACAGCTTAAGTTAATATCTTGTACAGGTGTCACTTTCTATTCTTTCAGCTTCCTTACAAATAAAATACCTAGCTGTTCCTCTTTATCGAGGAAAATATATGTGAAAATGACTTTGTATTAGGACTGCTTCTGAAATGTATCTCACAAGGAAAGGCCAATATGCACCTCTTAACTACTGGCCTTAACTGTACTTCCTATGTTCCAGGGTGTTACAAAATGTAGCAGACCACAGGCCAAGGTCTCGCTATGTACTTGCAGTAGATGGGTCTACACACACTTTTCAAGAATTAATAAAGGTAAGGGGTTTTTTTTTTGTTGTTGTTTGTTTTTGTTTGTTTTTTGTTTTTTTTAGATATCTATAAGATTTTTAAAACTAGACATTTTTACCAAAGTAGAAGTCCCTAAATCTTCCTGAATTACCCTGTGTAAAAAAGAAAATTACTTTGAAATCCTCCAAGGTTTTTGTCCTTTAAACAAAGCGTATTGCTTGGACTAGATTCTGCAGAAATAACTTTGACAGTGTTATCATTAACTTAAACAGAATTGTTACTTAAGAAAGCTCTGCTGAATTGTTATGGGATTTGCCATGCTGCAATCAGATACTCAAAAATCTTTAAAATGTTTTTGTCTTCATTTTTCCAAGGTTTTTGAAATGAGGTCTAGAATAGTCTGGATGATACTGTTGGACTGTACAATCAGTATGAGTGAGACTTAGAGCTGAGAGAAGCAGTGGGGTATTGTCTGTGCTTAATCAACATGAATGTAGAATCTTTTGGTTAAGTA
Organism: Penelope pileata; assembly: GCA_013396635.1. Lineage (NCBI taxonomy): Eukaryota > Metazoa > Chordata > Aves > Galliformes > Cracidae > Penelope > Penelope pileata. The sequence goes on along the minus strand of WBMW01001908.1, from coordinate 622,806 downwards.
CTGCTTTTACCAAAGCAGAACATTTAGCCGTTAATGTTTTCTGATTAACCAAGGACAATTTTTCCCCTAGGAAAACTGGCATGAGGAGTACTGTTCAGCTTGTTCTTAGGTGGCCATATAAGGATAAAAAGGGTAAGGGGAGCATTCCCCAAAGGACCACCAAGGATCATGTAAAACCCCCAAACAAGTCCCTGCTAGCACAGATGGCTAGGAAAGTAGCCAAAAGGGGATGGAGTACCATGATTTCTTAACCTTATATGTATGCAGTAGGTGTTTGTTCTGTATTAGATAGGTGGAATACTTGGGAATTTAGTTTATAAACATGGTGAAGAAACTTGCATGATTGTGCTTGATTTCTGGAAACTTCCACCAGCACCCAGGCCTGAATAAAAACCATTATCTCTTCTGAGTGTGTGGGAATTGGCTCATTGCACACTTGTTAACAAATGCACTTTTCAGACTACAACAGGAGTAACTAACATGATGAAATGAAAATCGTATTATGGACAGTTAATGGTGATATTCTGTTGATCTGAAAATCTTTTGTGACTTTTAACAGAATTAAATACTTAACGAACCTGAAGTGAGAATGCTGAGAAATAAAATAGGTCTCCAATTAGATCTTAAACAATAAGAAGTCAAACATAGATTTAAGAGCTTTGGAACATCTGTCTGGTTTTGAGTTTCTTTGTTTTTGTATTGCAAGTACTAAAAAGGAGGTGATATACAGCAAAACAGAAGTGTTTAATGTTAACATTGAAGTTAGTATGATGTTCTTTGACCTGTAAATCAAATCAGTTTATTGATTTTTCAGGTATAATGTAACATGATATTTAAAGCAAAGATTTTTATCTCCAGAAATCCTGTTCATTTTTTTTCTGTCTGATTTGATATAACTATTACTTTTAATTTTTTTTTTTTTTTACAGAGTATCAGTAAAAATGTTGGACCAGGAAAAATTGAGAAGATCCCAAAAGAAAATGCATTCTTGAGTAAAGAGTTAACTGTTAGTATTTTTTTCCTTTTATTACTTAAGGAAAGAATGTAAACTTAGAATTATTGTATCATGAAATATATATATTTTTTTTTATTGCAGCAGAAAAATATAACCCTAAAACATGGTTAAAAATAAATTTAGAAAATAAATAAACTAGAATTTAACCTTCAGGTGACAGTATTTTGAGAAAATTACAGCCTGATCTAGAAGAGCAGTGAAACAATGACGTTGCTACTGCGCTGAGCATAACGGAGCATGCTGAAAAACCTAGCAACAATCATATTTAACAAAAAAGTTAATAATGTGATACCACAAATGCTGACGAACACAGCACATACAAATTAAGATGTCTTCATCTATTTATCTGAAATAATTAACTGTTCATATAAGGAAATAAATACATTAGAACCTTGCTAGTTTCAAGTTGGTACTTAAAGAATTTCTGAAATAACGTTTTTCCTATGAGTAGTATGAGACCTCTATTGTTGAGAATACTTACTTAAATAAATACATGTATATAAATATACATAGAAAATATATATTTTTAATAAGCTTAAAATGTCTGTTTTGCTCTGCATGTGAACCTGCTTCCCTTGTACTTAAATTCCTTCTGTTCTCCTACCTCCATTCTAGTTTCTAGTTTAAGCCAACAGTGTTCTTTTAACACAGAGAATTTGCATCTGTTAAATAAATGTAGTTTTGCTCCTTCAGCAAACACATTTGGATATGTTGCTTGTGAACCTACGAATGGAAGCTATGTTTCTGAAAGAGACTTTCAACATTAAGTGGGTTGCTGAGACAGGACTGGTGGAGAACATCGAAAAGGTCATCAAAGAATACAAGCAAAGTCGAGGGCTTCTGGTAATGACTTGGTGTATGCTATTCTGAAGTGCTCTCCTCTTTTCATTTTTATTTTTATTTTTTTCCCAAATAGAAATGGTTGTATAAACATAATTTTTCATTTCTTTAACTAACAATACATGAAATATTGATAGTGACACAAAATGAGTGAACATAATTGAAAATTCAATTGAATACTGACTAAAAGAATCATCTAAAGTTTCCTGTTTTGTCTAAAATTGAAACTATATAAGAGAAAACAAGCTGCCTGATGGAAAGCTGCTTCTTTGAAACTAGTTTTTGTAAGCCATGTATGTCATTCCTGGTATGTTTGGCTTCAGGAAAGCAGTGACTGCGTCTTTTTTTATTTTAAAAAAAAAAAAAAAAAAAAAGTGGTCTTTTTTATATTTTAAAGTTAGTAGTTAGGTGAAAAATTTTGTGTCCTTCATTATACTTAGTGAGCCAAGATACTTAACTGCAATGTAGCTTTCAGTTTACCGTGCTCCATTATATAAGATAATTAACAACTTTGCTGTTTCCTCTGTTAACTAAATATTTAGAACTTTTGCATTCAAATGTAAAAGGAAGTAGTTAGTTTTAGATATAAAAAGTTATTTCCTATTGGTTATAGGGGAAAAAATGTTCCTTTTAAACAAAATTTCCATATTGTTTGAATGATGTTATGTTTTCTTTTTTTTTTTTTTTCAGCCTCTCAAAGTTTACATTCATGGTCCTCCTGGGGTCGGCAAATCCACCATAGCTGAACAGATCTGTAAACACTACAAGCTGCATCATCTTAAGATAAAGGAAGTGATTTCTGAAACAATAGCAAATTTAGTATGTTGCTAGCTGTTTTCTAGTACTACTATAATTTTATTTCTGTGACTAAAATGCTTGGATTCATTTAAAAGTGAATTAGAATTCCGTAATTTATATATTTAAGAATGACCAAAGAAAATAATCATATTCCAGAAAAATCTTTTGAGAAATGAGAATATGCTGATTGCTTTTTAAGTCCAGCTATGACTGTTGGCATTATTCGCTTTCTTGCCCACTTTTCTTGATCTGAAAAATACATTACTAAAACAATTTTAGATTTTATAATGGAGATATCTTTTGACATTATGATAATCTTTGGGTGTGCTCTGAACTCTTTAAAAGACTTAATAATTCTTTTAAAGAGGGAAGGTTGCTCAGTATCTCACTGTCCAGGAATATACATGAATTTTATTTATTTTTTTTTCCCCCATTTATTACGTCTGTGTATGTAAGAAAATTTGGCCATAGAATTTCTGAGCCTATTCATGTTTCTGATCTTGTCTTCAGGAGAAAACTGTGGCTCCTAAAGAAGTGGACACTGATAGTGAGGGAGAAGAAGGAGAAGAAGATGAGGAAGAGGGTGAAAATGTAGACGAAGCACGTGAGTTGTTAGCTGAAATCAAAGAAAACATGGAGCAGAATGCAGGTAGGAAATATGAAGTACTAAATGGGACTATCTTTCTACTTCTTTATACATTTCATATAATTCTTTTTCACCCTGTAAGTTTATATATATGTAAAAACTATATTAAGAATCTTTAGATTCTTGGTCAGTTTTTTTTCCATCATGTGTTTTCTTCTCAGAACAGAGAGCATAATTTAAATAATACAAGGTAAAAAGTGAAGTATATCATTATCAGATTTGCAAAGAAAAGCATTCCAGTAGGAAAAATAATGGCAGTATCTCTTCTGCATGCCTTATTTTGCTTAAAATGATAATGCCTTTTAAAACGTAACATATGTTAATGATAAGAAAATGGCTCACAATATTTAATACTTCTAAAAGCCGAAGCATGATAAAGTAGGAAACTGGAGTCAATGGATGCAATAGGACAAAATTTGAGACAGAACAAACTTTTTTACTGCTGTACATTTTCTCCACAATGTAGGGCAAGTTGACAAGTTATTTTATATTTCACTCTATTTATCTGAAAACAAAACTTGCAAAACCTATTTCACATTTGTTTTGTAAGATTTGCTATAAGTCTTATTGTCAAGCATAAAAATAAAACGTTTGCTTTGTCACATGATTTTTTCTATTGTTTCCTTACTTTTTGTATCAAAATCTGATTGCATTATTGTAAAATATCTAATTTCATGTTTAGTAGCCTTAAAGTTCTAATATTTTTATGACTGTAAACACAGATGTAATTTTATTTCATAGCTACATATATATCATTATATTCTATAAATATAAAAGCTATCTACATATAGCTTTATATTCTATAAACCTTTTAATAGGATGCAGCAACACGTAATACATTTTAGAGTGTAAAAAGTGTCACTGATAAATAAATGATAAGGTTAGTAAAATAATTTCAGATGTTCCTTTTCCATAAACTAGATACTTAATAATCTTCCTTGTTTTTTAGGTCGTCTAGATGATCAGTATGTTGTTAAAGTCTTTAAAGATAAGCTCAACTCTATGCCTTGTAGGAATCAGGGATATGTTTTAGATGGGTTCCCAAAGACCTATGATCAGGCAAAAGATCTTTTTAACTGTAAGTACTGCTGCTTTTATTGCTGCAAATATTGTCGTTATTTTTATTTTCTCAGTGCTGTATTAGTTTAAGTGCATCAACACTGTTTTGAATGCAGAGCAGGACACAATGCAGTTGTTATCACAAGATGCTTAAAATTTAAGAAGGATTGTAAGGGATTGTTATCACATTAAGCAGATTTCTCAGCTGATCTTGGCTGGCAAAGTACTAAATAAATACACAAATAATGAATAAGAAATACACTTTCTGTGTTGATCTACAAACGATCTAAACAAGAAAGCTCTGAAGCAGAATTTCTTCATAATATTCAAGGGCTGCTTAATGAGAGGATCCAGCCAGTGCACCAATACATGTTCTGTGAGCTTGATTACAGTGGGTGTATTAGATGAGATTCATTGGATATGACTTCGGTGGAGCTCTGCAATATACATTTCAAATTGTGAGCCAGCACTGTCAATGTATTAAGACCAAGAATCATCTCCATAAACTAAAGGATATGATTTTAAGCAAAACAAAACCCAGTCTTCTTCATCTTAATACTGTGGGCTGTAAATCATCTTGTTCAGCTGATACTCATCATGCAGTTGAGCTGGCTGGTGGAGAAGAGCAGACAACAGCGGAAACCATTTTAACCTTAGTACTGCAAAACATCTCTACACACTGTTCCAAGTCCTGTGTCTCTTCAGTAGAAGAAAATACAGAGTAGCAGGAAAGGCCAGGGTCAGGAAAGTAGTATGGACATGTTTTATAATTGCATATGCAAGAGCATGCTTTGCTGTACAGCTAAACAACTACCAGTGTCCCATGGTAGAATCTGTGGCGGCTGACAGCATGGATTACTTACCAACTTCTCTAAACTGGTGTCTAGTTTAGATTAATTCCCAACAAGTAGTATAATCTGAATATCAAAAAACAGTGCTTGTATAGGGCACATTATTAGCAAATTTAATTATGTTGTTTCTTCAAATGATAACCTCAATTACGTATTGCTTTCGTTTTAGTGGAAGATGAAGAAGAAGAAATTAGAGGTAAAATACCTCCATATGACAAATTAATCACACCTGGTACGTTTGGCTAAAAAAATAAGACGAGTTTTCAAATATTGCTGCCACCAACAAGTAGTCTAAAATATCACTCCATCTGTTCCTACTTCATTTAACATAAAAAAAAAAAAAAGTCTAATTTGTCTAATGTTTCTGCCCCAGTATTTGAAAGTGAGCAATTAATCAAAATAAGGGTTTTGATTTGCTTTGTGGGTGTGTTTTCTTTTCATGAAAATGCCATTAACTATTGATTTATAACCTCTGTTACAATTACAACAGCTGGTAATGGAATAAACATGAGCTCCTGAACTTGACATCTTTAAACCCCATAATTTTACCTGTAGCCCTTTGTAGAGTTCTTTGTACCGTTTAGTATGGCATTTTGAAAGATATTACCAAATTCATTTTGTTGCATCAGCAATACTGGGAATTAAAATAGAGTAGTTTGCAACTGTGCAGAAAAGGCTTTATCCTGGTGGTAATGTATTTATGATTTCTTCAGTTTGCATATTTTACATTACAAATGCACAGTTAGTATAAAATTGAGTACCTAAAATGCTAAGTGGTTTTCTATGTGGAAGTGAAGAATATTCAGAAACCTTTGAAAAACTTCTGAAAATAGTTCTTCCACTTGCGTGAATGGGACAAAGTTTTGATTTAAAAAACAAGCTTTTACCTGGTCTTGTTTATGAACTGCTGATTTCTAAAGTAAATAGTTTCTGTTACTCACAAACAAAAGCACTTTTAGTCACCATTTCAAAAGAACAAATGTGAATGAATTACAATGGATTGGAGAAGTGTCAGCTCATTAAATGTGTTTGAAAGTAATTGAAATGTGTGAATTGTGATGGGCTGGAGAAGTACCATTTTTCTCTCCCAAAACAAGGACTTCAGGCATGGGATATGTTTCAAAAAGACACCTCCTCAACCTTGGGAAGACTTGTTTTAGAAAACCAAATGATCCTAAACCGTTTTTGGGAGGTTTCTGCAGGTTTGGTTTCTTGTTTGTTTTTGTTGTTTTTAGGGAGGACTGTTTTTTTGTTGTAGTTGTTTGTTTGTTTTGGAGGTGTGGGCAGGGCATTGCTGTTCTTAAGATTCTTTTTATTTCAATAATAGTCTTGTTGATAGTCCTAAGAAAGAACTTGGTCAAATTGGAACTTCTTTACAGGTGTCTCCTTTTCATTTTCACTCTAACTAGAAACCTGAATATCAGTGTTTCATAATTCAATTAACTATGATGAAATATTTACGTACGTGTATCTCTTCATGTTCATTTGTGATTTAAAATCTATTATTAACAATAGATAGATAGGGGAGAGGAAAAATCACCAACAATGTGTTCTCCTTCACAGAATTTGTTATATCTTTGACTGCATCTGATGAATTTCTTAAAAACAGAATAATAAATCTACCAGAAAGTGTTGTTGCTGGAACTCATTATACTCAGGACCGGTTTCTGCAATCTTTGAGTCGCTTTAGAGAGTTGAATGCTGAAGATGAGACTGTTCTCAACTATTTTGATGAACGTGAAATACATCCTCAGTTTATTGGTATGAAATAATACAACTCTTAGTTAAAATATGAATAACAACTCCTATTGTCACAAAACTAAAATTTGAAAAAAAAAGTATATGTTAACATATCAGAATGAACATAGAAAAAGCATTTAATTATATACCTGCAGAAATATTTGTATGTTCATAAGGATTCTGAATTGTTCTGATTAGATTTTGCAGTTAACATGTTTTTAAAACTAGGGATTTTTGTTGATATTGTTTTGTGTTTTTAAGTCATTCAATTTTCTATTTTGACCAAAAACTCAATTCTATTTTGACCAAAATAGAACATAATTTACAGACCTTGCCATCCTTCTGTATTGGTATAATAGTGTATTTTCATGGACTTCACAGTTGCTTGTATTTTTTCTTTAGATTTATCCTCAAATGCCATGACAATATATGGGTATTCCTTACGTATGAAAGAAAATTATCAAACATTAAAGATGTAAGGCTAGTACTGTATCCATTTTGATTTATATCTATGTGAGAGAATTTTTCTTCCCTACATACTATTCAGAAAATAATAAATGATTAAAATAATAATAAATAAAAATAATGAATAATTTAAAAAAGGAAAACAATTGATTAGTGTCAATTACGGAGACTATATTGAGAATAATACAGTACTTCAGTTGTTCAGAAATGTTGCAGTGGAAAAAAATAACATGTGATCCTTTTACATCTAGAATTATTTATAAGTTACGCTTTATCTTTTAGTTTGTAAGTATCCAGGTGCTGAGTGATTTTTGTTTTATTTACTGACTACTTTCTCATGCAGTTTTCCACTAAAATCTAATTTCCCATCTTCCAATCTGTAAAAGGAAGGAGATAATAAGATGGAGATCTGTTTGGTTCTGCCGCCTTCAGCTGATGCTCTTGTTTCTGTTATCAGATCCAAATAGTAAAAATGGTTGTCTTAGAGTACTGCGAGGTTTGAAATGGTGGGAGCCCTGTCCCTGGAGACATTCAAGGTCAGGCTGGATGGGGCTCTGAGCAACCTGACGTAGCTGTAGGTGTGCCTGTCCATTGCAGGGCGGTTGGACTAGGAGACCTTTACAGGTCCCTTCCAACTCTAAGGATTCTATGATTCTATGAAATGCAGATTAGCTAGCACCTTAATTCAGTTAAAACTGAAGTAAATCTATTGCAGAATGTCAGTGTAAGAAATAGTAAATATTGAGAAGGTCTCATGTCATTAATGGTCATAATTTAACTTACAGACTTCCAGATACGCAAGTAGTAGCACTGTTCAAGACAATGTTTTATTTAGGCAAGGACTGTAAAGTGTATGTTTTATAACAGCATATTGCAATGTTTTATGCTGAGAATTATGTCCAAAAATTATTCTAAAACTCTAGTTAATTCCAAATAAGGATACTCAATGGTCTACCAGCCTTAGCTATGGAGGTCACAACTGTCATGTTCAGTGACTTCCAATTGCTTTTAACATTCAGCTTATAGTGTTGATTTCCATCTTAAAAGCAGCAGCATCTTTAGATCCTGTTGTCTCAGAAACTATCCCTTTCCCTACATCTGCATCACTGTGATCACTGCCCACTGAAGTGTGCAAGCACATAGCTTTCTGTTGTAGTACCATAAGGGCTGATTACAAAGATAATTTCTGTGAGGAATCTTCAGTTCTGTGAATACTTCTCAATTCTAGCTGATGTTCCAGTTGGTTTACCTGAGCCATCAAATTAATATAATCTGATTTAAACAGAGAACTGCCTTATGCCAGTCAGATTCTGAATAAAGTTATTTAGATTTACCGACTTTTGTGGAGAGTCAAAGGGATGAGGCCAGACTCTTTTCAGTGGTGTGTAGTGATAGTGCAAGGGGCAATGGCAAAAAACTGGAGCATAGGAAGTTCCTCACTAACATGTGTAAGAACTTCTTCATGGTGCGGGTGACAGAGCACTGGCACAGGCTGCCCAGGGAGGTTGTGGAGTCTCCTCTGGAGATATTCAAGACCTGTCTGGACGCCTACCTGTGCAACCTGCTGTAGGGAACCTGCTTTGGCAGGGGGAATGGACTTGATGATCTCTAGAGGTCCCTTCCAACCCCCGAGATTCAGTGATTCTGTAATAGTTGAAGAATTGTGCTTGATTCATTAAATACCGAATCAGATTAATCAAATTTTTCTTCCACCTTAATTTTAGAAAATCTTAACATATGGCCTTATGAATTGTTTTTAAGATTTTTTTTTTTTCCCCGAGTCTGAAACATGATTAGCACAAGGGAGTGGGCTTCAAGATTCTGGAAATGCTACTTTACTACAGTGACTCACTTCATGAAGTTTGCAAATCAGTTATCTTTGTATGTTGTTATTTTCATCTGCAAAGTGGAGACGATGACAGGCATATTAGATGATCAACAAATAGGAATATTAAAGTTATAACAGTAGTTTCCTTTGGGGACCTTGATTTATGAATTCTTTTTTGGTCTTTCTTTCCTCTCTTTTAGGATCAATGCTTTTTTTTTTTTTTTTAATTTAAAAATGTATTTGATTATGATTGCTGTAATATGTGTTGCGGTCTTGCTTGGTCATCTGAGAAAAGGCTGTAGTCTTTAAGACTCCAAATTCAATGCCAAGAATGGTCTTAGCAATACTTTAAATGACTAGAAAGTTGTCTTGCACTGTAATTTTTACATTCAGGTGCAACTAAAATTGTGAAATTAATGGACTGATGACATAAAAAAATAATTTAGTTTGGAATACCACAGGAACGTAATTCCTGATGTTTTGGGAAAGAAGATGCTCTAAAAGAAATTTCATTATGTAGAATTTTGGATATGAGGAAAAACTTTTTCTCTGAAAGAGTGGTTAGGCACTGGAATGGCCTGCCTAGGGAGGTGGTGGAGTCACCGTCCCTGGCGCTGTTCAAGAAGCGTCTGGATGAGGTGCTAAGGGACATGATTTAGTAGCTTAGTGGGTAGGGATGGTGATAGGAGGACGGTTGGACTAGATGATCTTGTAGGTCCTTTCCAGCCTAATGTTTCTATGATTCTATGAATTATGTTAGATTTCTGGCTTGATTCATTAGCAGAGCTTGCACTTCAGGTTCAAATCACAGACATATACTCTTGGAATAACTGTATTAGTGATGACCTACTATCTTCTGTCTGAATTAGTGAAAGGAAAGAAATGAGAAGCATGCTTTCCCAATAGCTTTCAAAGTGACCTCATAAACAGAGGAATGTGGAGTAAAAACTGCTGGATTTTGGTGTAACTTCTACATTTTAGTTGTTCTCATATTCTTTACACCACAAATGCCCACTTTTCCTCTTTTCCATGTACATTTTTATACCCTTTCATTCAGATGGCTCCCTGCACTGAATGCATACAGAGCCCAGAAAGCCTTGGAGTCTTCTCTTCCCTCCCTCTTCTTTCCCATTTTTTTTCCCCCCGTTTTATCCTTTTTATGTGCAAGCTTAGTGCCCAAATAATCTCCAGTGGTTAAAAGGCAGAAAGCATGAAAGAGAAAGTCTGCTTCAGTCTCTACTCTTCTAGATGAAGCTACAGGTTGGTTCTGTAGGCATAGTAAGAGCTCTACTAAAGATAGGTTTGCGTTACTGTAAAACAGTGCATGAGCAGAAATTTTGGAGTTTGTTGCTAAATGCTAACAACCTATTGTGCAATCTGTGTGGAGACACAGGGTCAGAAGCCGATGATTTCAGTTGATAGTTTTCTAAATAAGGTGGTACGTAAGACTGGCAAAAAGAACATCTCTGATACTGGAATAGCTTCATTTGCAAATTTCATAACTTAGGAAAGCTGCAATTACTAAACAGAGTAGTTGTAAAAATAATTCTAATACACTTCTCCCTAACATCACCTGGAAAAGGCAAAATATTTTAGTCTAAACTAATACAGAAAATCAGATGTAGAAAATTTCATTTTTCAAAGCAAAAAAAAATTACATTTAAAATCAACTCAAAACAACGTATTATACTTGAAAATTCAACCAACATGAACACTACATAGATTTAGGTCTTGCAGTTATTCATTAGTGACTTGATAATTGAGAATAGCCTTGAAAAGTTCTCTCTTCTATTGCTTTAAAGATGTGGCCAAATATGAAGATTCTGAGAACAGATTTATTGTAAAAGAGATCATCAAAGAAATTGGGGAACCTCGAAATTATGGTTTGACAGATGAAGAAAAGGAGATTTTGGAACGTAAAGCAGCTGAGGAATGCCTTGCCAGAGAAGCTGAAGAAGCTGCTGAACGGGAGCGTAGAGAAGCTGAGGAAAGGGCTGAAAGGATGGCAAATTGGGAAGAGTGGGTGAGTTATAAACATGTGCGGGGAAGACATTATTATTTGTATGTTTTAGAAAGTGGAAGCAATAGCGCTTCTTAGTAAAGTGACCTAAAACCACTTGCAGAATCTATTCAGTAGCATTCCTGGATTCAGTTAATCAGTTAAATGTACTTTTCAGATACTGGTCTATTAGTTTTACCTGAATATAGCTTTTGTGTTATTCCTTGAGTATATAAAAACAGTCTTCAGAGTCTCTTCTGTTTGCTGTATTGATACATGACTAAGGCTACTGATGAATAAAATGAGAGAAGAGAGGAAAATAAGCATGTTTTTGAGTAACCTTTTGGCTAGAACTACTGCAGTTTTCTAGCCATTTTCCCAAATATCTTATGGAAATATGAGCACTGGAAAACCTGAGAATAAATGTCCTTCTAGATGTTAAAGAGAGAGAAATAAAATAATTCTGCCGGGGAGGTTTTCCATTTTTATGATGCTCTGTTTGCTGTCCTTGGTGTGCCACGTCCTCTAAATTTAATAAGCAGTTCATGTTTTTTTTTTTTTTTTTTAAAGTTCAATCTGTGGCTTAAAAATTTTTTCTCTAGGTGACGATCACTGTTTAGTCAAGTACTACTTGGTAGATCTTATTAACGTTCTTTGTTATTTTGTTAATTATTTGTAGAATAAACATCGTGAGGAAATTAAAAAACAAGAACAAGAATTACTGGAGGCCCAGTCTGTTCCACTACGAAACTATCTAATGAGGCATATCATGCCAACGCTTATGCAAGGGTTAAATGAATGCTGTAGGATTAGGCCGGATGACCCAGTTGATTTTCTGGTAAGGCGATCACTCTTGTATTATTATTTATTAAATATGTTTGAGAAACTGAAAAACCTTAATATTCATGTAGATCTAAAGACTCTCTGCTAACATAAGAACTTCAATTCTTATTGCCTTACTTTCATGATAATAATTAATTATCTGCAATTCAGGTGAGCTGTGATTATTGTGAAAACAAATGTACCCAGTAACTATTTGGGATCATTTGACACAGTGCATCAATCCAGTTTTGCTATAGAATAACTGGAGAAGAATCTGTACTAGAATCAGTTTTGCTTTGGCACATAGGCTCTCATTCTGCACATCTTATGTATCCTGTCAATTCTGTTGTGACAGCGAGGTGTGCAGAAAGAATTACTCTCTACCTTGCTTACACCCGTTTAGTTACAACAATACATGTTATTTTAATGACAGTCTTCAGTAATCCTCTTCACAATACATAGATAAATCCATGAGTGAATCCAGCAAGGCTCTCTCAGAGCAACTCCAGTTGCAAGGGGCCTGAAGAAGTTACCTAGATCAACTTTCTGCTGAATGCAGGGTCAATCTTGAATTCCCACAAGAATTCAGATGTTGTGAAGCTATCACTGTGCAGCTGTTCTTACTCCATTCCTAGAAAGTTCTTAACAAGTAATCACTGTTTTTTAATGAAGAGAAACTTTTTTACCAAGCAAAAGCTTAGAGTGAATGTTAGCTATAGGAGTATGAGATCTTTCCTACTAATTGCATAACTTTGTCATAACTGTAGTACTAACTCTTTTGGGTCCAGAAGTCCCTAGGGTACTCCCTCGAATTTTCCATGGAGTAACAAATATTGACATAATGTATCACTCCTTCTCTTGCCCATGATACAGACGGGGGACAATAATACCCAAAGACAGAATGGGGTGGGTGGTATTTGTAAAGAGGTTTCTTTTACAGATCTGACAGAGACAACATTTTTTTCGATACAATTTTCTTTAAGCAATGCTATCCAGTATATTGTTATTTCATGTACATTTTAAAGCTGCAGACTGGAAAATAACATTGGAAATCTTCTGTTTGTAGGCAGAATATCTCTTCAAGAACAATCCTGATATCCAATGAGATAAGTTTCTACAGCTGCTAAGATTTAATGTTAAATAGAAAGGCACGATGTTCCTAATGTAGTTTACAATAAAAATACTCAGTTTGAACAACACTAAGCCTATCTTTTAGGCTTAGTACACTATCTCCACTTTAATATTTCTCACGCTGTACTGGCATGTTACATTGGGTTTTCAATAGTCCTTCTACAAAAGTATCATACACTATATGTTAATACATTAATGTATATGTATTTCATGTATTTTGTTCTAACTGTGAACAGTAAGAATCCGTTCTTCCTCCTGGATTTTTTCAGTTAACATTGTTTAGCAGGAATATGTTGTTTATGATTCATAACGGAGGTAAGCAGAGAGCTGGAGGATAATATTTTCTTCTTTAGATTATTTTTTAAAGTTCCCATATGTTGCCAATCCAAATTATCATTTCAGGCAACTCAAGTTGAATTGGTTTAGAGAAATTTGTAGGTTGAGACTCGTATTTTTTTGAGACCAAAAGTGGACACACTAAAAAAGGAGATAAAGCATGTTTTTTGTGTAGGGTTGCTGTAACCCATGGATTTTTCAAAGAATAAATTTTTGAGCAGCTTGTGTGAACGGTGTTTTTTTTTTTTTTTTTTTTTTTTCCCCCGTTTGAAGTTTGCTGCCAGAACCCTCCGACCCAGTTATTACAAATGATCTCCTAGCTCTGCGTGGGGCATAAAAGGAAAACAAGCCTGCTGTAGTTTTGCCCAAACCAACAGCTCAGCTCAGGTCTGAACCGAACTCCTCGTTGTTTGAGGAGAAGGAGCGGCCTTCACCCGCTCCGCAGGGCCGCGCCGGGCCGGCTGCCTCCCTGCTCGCCACCCCCGCAGCGGCGTGCCGCGGGAGCCGGGATGCCCGTCGTCGCTCCGCATCACTTCCTATGGCATTTAAAGGCCGCGCTCCGTACCACCCCCTCGCCGCCCAGGCCGCTGGCGGTACCGCCGAACCGCCCCTCAGCGACTCGAGCCTTTTCCTCCACCCCCCTCAGCCGGACCGCCCCCGCCTCGCCCCGCATGAACCCGGCGGCGCCGGCCCTAACCCGCCCCGCCGCGCCGTGCACACGCGCCGCCCCACAGCCGTTAGTGCTTTGTTTTCAAACCCCGGCGCGTTTCCCGCCGGAACTACAGCTCCCAGAGTGCCTTGCGGCCGCGCGGCCACCTGGGCATGCGCGGACTGCCTAGCGTGCGCGGCGTGCGGGGGTGGCTGTACCTCTGCGTAAGGCTCCCCCCGTTCTAGAACGTCGCTGTGGTAGCGCCCGGGCGCCATGTTAGAAGGCCGGAGGGGAAGAGGAAAGTGAAGCGGCGGCGGCCGGGCCTAACGAACGGCTCTCTCCTCCCGCCGAGCCCTCGCCCCGGCCCGTACCATGGTCCCGGATCCCGCTTCCCGGCGGGACGAGTGACCGGTCCGGAGGCGGCAGCGGTGGGGGAGGACGAAGAACAGGAGGAGGAGGGAGAAGGGGAAGACGCGGCGGTGGTGGTCGTGGCGGCGGCGGCGGAGGAGGAGGAGCCGGAGAGACGATGCCGTTGTAAGTTGGAGGCCTCGCAGGTCGGCCTACGGGCCCCGTCCCCTCTCCGCTCGCGGCGCCCCGGCCGTTGCCGGCCCCTTCCCGGTCCTTCGGCCGGGGCCCTTCCGGTGCCGCAGTGTGCGAGGCCCGGCCCGGCCCTCCCGCGCCGCCGGGACCGCCGGAGGAGAGCGCGATGCAGCTTTTACGTTATCGCTTCTCCGTGCCG